>JAHZNP010000409.1:0-63415 GCA_020615345.1 Triops cancriformis | reverse complement strand
GCTGGGAAGGCTTTTTTGGGTTATTTTCCATAAGAAACAATGCTACGCAAAGGGAAATCGTGAAAAACTGGAGCTCCGCCTTCCTTCCTGCCCTTGCCCCTCCCTACATGGTCCCTATCCCTCGTGCTCGCTCCTATCCTTCTGTTTCCCACGCGGTTCGGTTTCCCGAACCACTAGGTACTCCATACTGGATAGGTGTAAGCACAATAGATAGGGACCGAGCCAGGAAGGAACTCGGATAGGGAAGGATGGAGCAATGAAGATATATACCCTGGAGTTTTTCTCCTATAAAATAATCAAGCCATGACGAGGATCGAACTTGCGCCCTCACGATCTCGGCGTTACCCGTTAGACCGCTCGGCCAATTCACACTTACGGATAGTTGTTGAAGACTTATATATAAACTATGCCGACACAAGCGCTATAAGCTAATGCCTTTTGAACCTCAGTGAGACAATCAGTGTAAGTATAATCGCTCCAGTATCCTAGTGTATTAAATCTGCTTGTATATAACCCTTACAGCCGAAGAGCTACGATCACGCCGTAGTTAAATAATAATAATAATGAAAAGAAAATAATCGTTCCAGTAAAAGACGATATACCGAATGAAGCCAATGCACAAAGGCTTTAAGCCAGGTATGTATTTTCCCCCTTGCCTTTTTTAGGCATGGAATTTTGTTAACCTGAATTTTAAGCCTATCAGGAAAACCATTTAAACGAGACGATATTTATAGCAAATAATTCATATTAATATTTCAAAGACTAAAGAAACTGGGTTGCAAATTCCACACTGCACACGTCAGCCGGCTTTAAGCGAATCTCTATACAACTTTACTCCGAATATTTGACTTTGAAATCCGGCTTCTTCGCGTGATCATATCAAGCAGCATACAACGTAGAAACCTGCAGTGCATTACAAAGAGTACCATCAGCGATTTCACGGGGGGCTTGGGGCGGCTTGGCGCTCAGTTACGTTTCTTCTTATCCCGCAGGTCTAAAAGCCACGGAACCTCATCACACAATCTAATAAAAATGCAAAAGATGCTAGCATCTTCCGCTTCTAGGAAACCCCGTCTTGTCATGAACATAATTATGTATTCTTGTACCGTATTTGGTCTCTCTCTCGCTCTCAGTCTCTTACGAACCACAGAACTTTTCAGGGAATGTTTCAGAACAATGAGTCCTTTGAGCAAACTCTCAGGAATTGCATCACTCAAAGGGGTTGTGGGGGGGCAGTAAAAGACCCCCTTTGCCCTCCTAAGTAACTAAAACAAGCTCCGTGCCTAACTACACGTGGGGTACCCTCTTCGACTAATTCCTTACTACCGGCCCATTTTCCCATGCAAATCCCAGCTATTTGCATCCGCCGACGGTGAATCCAGCATATACGGCAGCAAATCCCTGTAATATGAAAAGAACGCGTCAGTAAAGGAGAACTTGTATACTCTGTAGCCAAAGGCAAAAATACGTACTCCTTTTTCAGGTTTTTTGAACCACTCGCGGAGGTTAGCGATGCTTGCCAGCTACTCTGGTTCTTTTGAAGTCGGAGAGCGCTATGCAAATCCAAATCACCTGCGATTTTCACAAAGTAGAGTAAATGAGAATTTAATTTAACGACCAGTGCACTGTAAAATCTGCACACAAAGAAGATGCACGACACTGGCTGAATTTAACGACGAATAAAATCTTCCTACCCCAAGTAGCGCATGTATTTAAATAATACGCATTTCTTGCGTATTATTTAAACACATTTTCAAATATTAACCGTGTAATTATTGCTGGAGTTTCAAAACACACGAATAATGTTGGACACAAAAAGAGTGGAAATAGACGTTTAATACATTACGAAAAAAGTGAAAAAACGGATAATAAATGTTTCCTTCATTGTAAAAAAATGTTTTAAACGACGTTCACGTTAGGTAATAGACGAGTTATGGATATGCCGTAAAGATGTCTATTCCATGATTTTGTCATTTAGTACTCGTTAATGTTCATTCTTGCCTTATAACCGAGCTCGATTTCGGCTTCTCAGGTTGACAACCAACCCAGTTTTTTTTTCAACAAGGCTTAAGGCCACAGTGGAGTCAAATAAGCTTTAAGCCAAGCTCCCATAGATGGCCAGTCTAACAACATTCGGTCATTATATCTGGTGATTCTTTATCTTAAAATTCTTTATATAAAAATTGATTTATCTTAAAAATCTGCGACAGTAGATGTTCTACACAGATTGTGCCCATCGTCAGTCTTTTGAGTTTTCGAAACATCAATTCACTAACTCTCTTCAAGTGAAATTTTGAAGTAAAGACAATCAACGGATAAACAATTACGAAAATTTCACGTTTTACTGCACACTCACTACACGTATCAGCGTTATTGGCGCAAAATGTTTATAAAAAATCTAGTCTGCTTCGCAAAATCGTACATAACAGAGTATGGTGCTGTTTAACCTGTCATCCCTAGGAGCTCTAATTGAAGATTATCGTGCTCTACCATTCAATTAGTACACGCACTGCACTAAAAAAATACCTGTATTGGATAGCAAGGCGTTTGGGAAATATAAGTTTAATTTTAGACGTAAAAATGTGTGAAATGTAAATCAAAAATACACGTTTAATATACAGAAAAAAGCCGCTGAAACAACGTCTAGTAAGTGTTCAGCTAATGTAAACTTCTTTTTTTTATTGCGTACTAGTAAAGGCCGAAGCCTATTACTGGGTCAGCAAAGTCTTACGAATACGTTAATGTTCGGTAATATTTTTAATTTCAACTTATTTTTACCCTAGTCCATCGATTAATGTAACCTAAAATGCATATAAATACAGATCGCATACAGACGTGCGTCAAACGCTTCTGAATGTAAAATTTGGCGTTTCGTGAACGCAAATAATCCTACTGAAAATACGTTATACGTCTAAGAAAGATATTAATTAAAAATCGCAGCGGGGATGGTAACTCCCAAAACAAGACGTTTAATAAGAGCACTTCATGTACGTTCACACTTGAATTTTGACGTACGTAAAACGATTAAAAAACGAGCGTGTACTACTTGGAATGTGCAGTACGTTCGCACCGAGGACATCCGTAAAAAAGAGGTTTAATACGCGCATTTCATAGGTGTCTCACGTTTGCAATTAGACGTGAATAAAACGCTCAAAAAAGGGTGTAGGTACTACTTGGGTAATGGAACATATAAACGCCTACGTAAATCACATTAACAGAAGAACTAAATAAACTAGAAAAAATGAAGTAAAAAGAATATAGCGAAAAGTGAAGGGAACGTACAAAAAATGATTTTAAAAATAGGCGCACCTGGAAGACTTGAAGTACGTGGGGTGGCTATATTCTCTTTCGACAGCTTGGCGGTGGTATATTCATTATGTGACCCTGCCGTTGCCACATGACGCTCGGCTCTGGCCGCGGAAATGCGAGCCAAAAGAGCTGTCGCGTCCTTATGCTTATAGTCGAGTTGTAAACATCGCTCCAATAAGCGCACCGCTTCGTGAATTTCGCCTCTGGAACTAACGCCGAAGAGAAAATCACTCGTTTTAAGTTACGAATGACCCTCACGATCGAACATCGGCCAGGTGCTTACTGTTTGATAGTGGCCAAGTTGTAATGGGCGTGCACATGTTGCGGATGGATCTTTAGTGCTTGCCGGAAATGCTTCTCTGCCAAGTTGGTGTCGTTGAGCAACGTTCCCAAATTGTTATGTGCACTCGCATGGCCTGGCCAGAGTCTTTAACGAAAAGGAAGATAATAAAGATGCATCAAACTTTCGGGGAGGGGCGGAGATGGGGACAGCCAGTCTTAACAGGGCTTTCTCGCAGAATAGACAGCATGCATGACATGTTAATGAGTCGTGAGACGGAATCGAATGCCATGCCAGCGATGCAAAGGCCCTTACATCAAAAGGGGAAGTGGAATTCGCACCAGTTGCCTTGAAAGCTCACTGGGACGGACGTATTCAAGACACACCTTTCCCTTAAATGACGCTATATGACATTTGCACCGGCTTTACTCGGCACTAATAGCCTTAATTTTGGGAATTTGACATCCAGTTACATCACAGTCATCTGAAACAAAATGTACTGTACAAAGAGTACCTTAATAATTAATTCCCAGGAATAACTTGAGAGAATTGCAACTAAAAATAAGAATGACTTCCCAAAAGTAACTGGCGTAAATTAAAAAAATGACAGTTGCTTCCAAAAATTTGCGTAAACTCCAAAAAGTAAGGATTATAGCGCAATACACATTCCGAGAGAGATCGCAGTCCGAAAGCGCATATTCGCCATTTTCGAACAAGAATTATATTACAGCTGCAAACGATTTCACACATCTCGTGTTAGTCATTGACTTATCCCAGTTTTCCTCTTCTCTTCAAAAGATCTTAAACGTATTACATCTTAAAAGGATTAAACCGTTATAGCTACAGAATTTCCTACAGTTTACTGTAACTTTTCAATCTCTATTACACACCCGTTCCCATTTTTTCTCGTTTCTGAAACAAATTTAAACGTGGCAGCAGCCTGTGTCTGAACAGGAACGTCAAATCGTTGTTCTTCATGTTTGAGTACAGTCTAGGTGATTTCTGTTACGATTATATCTCTACAAACATAACGATATGTATCGTAATGATAAAAATGTTTTAATTTCGGATATTTTTTATTTATTAACTATAATACCTTATCGCTTTTTGGTAATGTTCAATGGCCAAGTCGACGTTTCCCAAATCTTTTTGAAGATTGGCATAATTGTAGTGCATCTTGGCATTGCTGGGTAACGTTCTCAATCCCGACCTAAAGTACAAAAGACAAAAGTTTGTCAATGCGACAGATAATACCATTTTGCATTTCTTAGCCTAATCGGTGGTAGTCTTCAGATTTTGGAGCTCATTCTGGTTAAAATCTTCCCGTATCATTGATCTTCAGCCCTCGAAAGGGCAAGTTCCCCCACACTGAACGATTTTATCTTTTGAATTCCACCTCTGTCGTTATTTTCTCTACGCGCTTATCCGATTTCATTAAATGCTCCACGTTCGCGAGCCATCGATTTTTCTACACATCTTTCATCAGTACTCGCTACTACGATGTCTTCTTCTCTACTGCTTTTAAATATCTAATTTGAGATAGTGCCAGACAACGGGATAATTTCCTTTTCTCTCTTTTTTTCGGCTTGTTTTCCCTTGTAAGAAACTCCATTCCCAACTTTCTTCTAAACTGCCAGGGAGAAAAAAATCACCGAAACTGGAGCCTAAAACCATTTTACTTGTTTTTTTTTTCCTGGGAACTTACGTGAAAAGCGCTTCCCGACTGGCCCAATCTGCGTTTCGACTCCATGTTTTCAAGCCGAAGACCGTCAAGAGCAGCAGAAATCCGCCATTGAAGAGCGCGGCTTTGTTCTTCGACAACCGACCGCCCCATTTCTCCAGTCCATACCCAACCAGCAGGCAAAAGCCCATACTAAGTAATGTTACGAATTAGTAACACAAGTACGAGGCATCAACGGAAATCTCAGCAAGGGGATTACCTCGGTAAGTATAGCAGACGCTCCGCTACGACGAACCCCACCGGGAAAAACAAATTAGACGCCGGCAGAAAGGGTAACACCAACACCAATACGCTCCAAATGAGGATACGCTAGACACACAAATGGAGGGAAGAAAAAGGATTAATTTACGCCCCAGGCCTACCACTCCAACGAACAGTAATCTTATACATAGGCCGGAGATGCGAGCTACCAACGAACTTCCCTCAGATGTGCCCTCTGAATTGTGTACGGGAACGCGTATTCCCCCTCCCACAGAAAAAAATTAACGAACGTATTGCTGCATATAGTAGTGATAAATACAAGAAAGAAATTAAGATACGTAATTCCATACTCGCTACCCATATGCAAACGAGCCTACAATTGCTTCACCATGCTATGCTGCACAATATTTTTTTTTCATGGAGATAGCGCAGAAGTGTAATTAAGCCTCTTGAGGCTGATTTACATTACAAACTGGCGAAGGAGCTGAAAGATTCACCCAATCGCTAGCTATTTAGAAGGTAGATTGCGAATCTTGAAGTAAGTAATTTTATTGTTCAATACTAGCGTGGGTATGTTCACTTTGGTGGAATTTGGTACTTAATAGCATATAAATAAGATGATTTAAGATGTCTACGTATTGACGATTCCACTTCCTTTCTCTTCCTGGCACTGTAGCTATGTTTTAGCATTTGTTTCGCTCACATTTAGACTCCGCTATTGTTGTACAAAGAGGCCGCACAGTGTTGTTCCTCATTTAACCTTTTTGTGCTTTTAATTAGTCGAGAAAGCTTTTTCTTAACAATATAGTTGATATTCACCCTGATATATAACGCTCAATGACTCCGCAATCAAACTAAACAAAAGCCCGGGAACATTCTCGGTATACTTGCCAAGAAACCATGGAAATAATTCTCGGATCCTTAATGGAGATTATAGGTTAGGCATTTACGTTGAGACCAATCAGCTTTTCCCACTCAAGTTTTATTTTCTAAGAGAACAAAAGAAACTATTCGACACTTTATACTTCGCACACATTTAGAATGACACCTAAAGGGATACTTTATACACCACTAAAAGCAATGCGCTTGAAAAATATTATTTCCCTATTTCAGTTATAAATTTACATTAACAAGTAATTAAATTACATACAAACAAAAATATTACAGATTCATTTATTATCCAGAAAAGCTTATGGTTTTTGCGGTTTACCTTTCCTATAAATAATGATTGGATATAAAACCTAAGTTTTTTCCTCATTACATATACAACTGCACTATTCTTAAACTTAAAATCGCGTTATTTACTACAAATCGAACATAACGAAGCTTTTAAAATTTCGTGCTTTACTTTTTTACTTTACTTTAGAGATTGCGTCAAGACCTTTCACTTTTAAATGGAGGTAACTTAGCCTCAGGACGCTTAAATGCACTAAAAAAAATTAAACAAACCACCCTATGCTAGCATCCCGCCACTGACTAACAATGAAATTTCCTATGGCAAAAGCCTTGCCGCGTCACAGAACGTCCAAAAAAAGAAGCGTGACACCGGTCGCGCAACTGTCGTTGCGTTAGCATAGGGACTCTGGCTGGATTTAGTTATTTTTGAAGAATACTTTCCTTGCTAAACTCGTAAAGATAAGAAAGAAAGAACAAATAGACCCCTGCAAAACGCCACATTCTAATTACACGGTACTTGCGTGCGCTTAACCGTACCCACACGCTTGGCAAACACTCACTGTTGACTAACAATCAACTTTCCTAACTCCCGACCGCTGGGAACATTCACTGTTGCCTACATACCGTCCTCTCCACGTTATTGTCAGTGACACAATACTGAAAACCAGCACTACCACTTACCCAGCTCACGCGATGGGAATATTCATTATTGGCCCAGTAATAGTATTTAAAGCAGGAAAAATGGGCAAAAAATCCCTAAGAAAATCTTTCCTTTTTTCTATTTTTTAAATTATTCGCTTAACTTTATTTTCCTATTTATCTATGCGATAGGCATTATTTTGTACATTTCAGTTTGTTTCATTTTTTATTTCATTCATTTATGTAAAATTATTGGGAGGGGAGAGGCACACTATCGTACTTCTCAGTAATGGGCTCTGCTTCACATGCTAACAATGCGGGGTTTGTTTGCATTTTAAAGGGCCTCCAAGGACAGTCCACTCGGCCCGTATTTTCCTTTCTCCGGGCATTTTTCAATTGGAATGACAGCTGTCAAACACGGCCCGCGAGCGCATTTCAAGATTCAGCCCTGTGATTGGCGCTCTGTGTCCGTTCAGCCGCCCTCCTTTAAGGGTATTATATAATCCTTTAGGTACACACTCGAATCCTTTTACTGGCTCCCAACTCGGGCAATATGGCCAGCCTATACTGTCAGCTCGTTTTTGACGACTGCAGGAGCGTGAAGGTCCAATTTTAGCGGATGGGCGCATTACCTTCTGGAAAAGCTTCGTAAAAAGCTCTTGACACGCAACTTTACCCTCTCGCTATTGTTTACAATACGTCGAAAATAAAAAGAGCGAAGGAAAAAAATCTGCTGCTAACTTTATTCCTCACATTTTTTTGTTATCCTTTAAGGGCATAGCTACTCCTTTAGCTGATTATTTCGTGCAGCTCCAAAGTTTCACTTTTTTCTCTCTCTCTTTCCCTTTTCTCTCCCTTCAACCCGAAACGCTCTATTTCAAACTTTTTTTTGTGATGTGTAAACCCATAAAGAGGAGTTCCATGTCTCGGTTGTGGATCAGGTCCTGTACTTGTCTTGAATACGGCTTAATGATTCGACGAGCTCGCCCTTCCCCTTTCCCTCCGTGCTTTTATGTTCGTAGAGATTTTACTTAACGTACCGTCAAGTAAAATCTTTTTATTTATTTTTTTGAATAAATTCTTTGCAAGTAAAATGTATTTAAACCCAGAGAAAGGAGAGTCAAAAACTTGTGTAATGACAATCCGTCCCGGGATTGAAACGACATTCACAAATTACATTCACAAGTTTCCTTTTCATGCTTCAATTCTTTTCCCTCTCGCTGAAAGTAGCAACTCACTGAAGAAAACGGCTTTGTTACCTTGGATGTGCCCCAGCAATTCTGATTCCAAAGGAAAAGCCCCTCCGCTTCACCCATTCGCACCCTCAACATGCAAATCAGCCGGAAGACGTTCATTTCCGGCCAGGAGACCATAGCTCGCCAACTCAACCACTCGCTTCACCTTCGAACGCAACTGTCTAAACATGGCGGCAACCAATACGTGCTCCTTCGACACTCAATCAATCCACAAAATTAAATTGCCCCCCTCGTACCCTTCCCTGACCCCTATTGCTGTGTAATTCTATTTCCATCTTTGTGTCTATCCAACTCGTGTCCCCCCCTCCCTTGACCCCCATTTCACCTAATATTTCTGCCCGCAATTTTTGTACTTCTTTCTATCTCTACCTGCATTTGTCCGTGACTATCCAAAAAAAATTCTGTCTACAAGATCAAATGTCCCCTTTGTGCCCCCCTCACCCCTACCCTGCCCCTCCATTTCAATTTAACCCTATCTGCGTTTTTATATGTCTATCAAACATTTTTGGTGTCGATAAGATCAAATACACCTCTTTCTGCCCAACCCCCCGCCCCCATCGCCCCTACGTTGCCCCCCAATTACACCTAAGCATATCTCCGAGGCATACATATCCCTATTCATCCCTATCTGCATCTATGCGTGTCTCTGTGAAAATTTGGGTGTGTTGACAAGATCAAATGCTCCCTTCGAGTTCTCCCTCGCCCCTACCTTGCCCCCACCCCCATTCTCGCCAAGCCACGTATGTTCGTCTTCCTGTTTATCCCAAGCTGATTCTATACATGTCTATCAAACACTTTCGTTCCAACACATCTGTTAACAATCTACTTCCTTATTCCTCTTTAACCCTCTCTGCAGATATATTGAATACGTGTCAATCCAGCATTTTTGGTATCGACAAGGTCAAATGCCCCCTTCACGACCCTCCTTCTGCTCCCCCCCCTGCCCTTTCACCCCTTTTTGTCCTTCCTCCTATTTCTACCATATCTGCAACTAATGTGTTTATCCAGCATTTGTGGCATGAAGCACTCGACTGCCCCCACCCCCATTATTCTCGCCAAAGTGTTGGCGGACAGTCGGACCCATTTAACAGCAACTCGCATAGCGGCAAGACCCGCCTAACAGCACGCTAGGCTCAAGTCCCGTTTCGCTCCCATTTAACACCATGGAGACTAGCCTCGGATTACGTCGACTCGGTTAATGGCACACTCACTTTTTGGCATGTAATTTTCATTCCCTGTTGGCTATCTTACAATGATCTACAGGTCTGTTTAAGAGCAACCAATTAAGAACATGCGCAACACTATTGTCTAAAAACATGAGGCCAACAAATAAAAAAAAGCTTCTAGGAGTTCTTATTTAAGCGTTTTGAACACTTAACCTTTCACCTTTCACAGTTCTCGAGTTCCTTTTCTACACTTCGCAATTTCCGATGATTTGTTTAATAGAAAGGGTTGGAACGGTTACTCAGTACCTAATAAAAACACTCTTATGTATGTATAAACGGAGACGGACAAATACAAGTAGGCAAAGAGCTTTGCTCACGCCGATATTTAATAAAAAAAGTAGAAAGGGTTGCAAAAACATGTCGTTAAAAAAGTGTATAACTTTAATTCTAGCCCAGCGTGTTGAAGTGCTGTCACTTTTGGAAGAAAATGAAAGCCAAGTGTGGATTGCGCAAAAGTTTTCGGTTGATCCCACTGTGATTTCAAAAATAAAAATAAATAAATCAGGAAAACATTTTGGACAACCATTTGGGATGACCCAGCGGCTGAGCCTTTACCTCCTCCGCCTCTATAGCTGCGGCAACTGAGGCAGTGGATACTCTTCATAGATTTGTCGAAGCAACCGGGTTTGCCTCGTATGAGTAAATTTATGAATTGCGAGCAAACCTGGAATCTTTCAGATACAAGAATGCTACACAGCGCTTGATCACGGCATTTTTCTCAAGAAAATAAAAAGCAAAATGTTTTACGTTCATTCTTATTGCAATTCCTTTTATCTACCCTATTTTTACGACATTTAATACAAGTTTAGCATTATAATACATTTTTTTACTTAGTTGATAACTTTTGTTGTTAAAAATAAGTCACCTCGGATAAGGACAATGCCCGCTTAAGGGCAAGTCGGAGGTTGGGCCCTTGCTGTTAACCGAGTTCGACTGTATCTACAAGCAATGCCCATCGAACACTCATGAAGTTCGCAAACAAAACAATAAAGAAAAGGCCAACTGCCCCTACTCGCCCCCCCCTACCTTCCATGAAGAATGATACTGCGATCTTGTAGATTAATTTCAAAAAGTACTATTTACCCCCATGGCTTTATTTCCTCTTTTATGTTCCGTGATTAATAAAGATTCCATACTCTAATTACTCCGTACATTTCGCCTCGAAAAATATAAAAAAGAAAGAAAAAAGAGAGAACAAGGACACCCAGGACAATTGGTCATGCCTGGCGAACGACACGTTTTCCTTTCAATATAGCGTCGGGGCTATTCTGCCCGTGATAGTAAAACCAGAGGCAGTTGTGATTTTTTTTCTTGTTCCTCTCTTATTTCTCCTATTTTGGCACCCCAAAATCGTTTTGTCCATGCCCCCCTCCCAAATTTTTTATTTTTCTGTTTGCCTACATTGGTGGTCCGTTTTGGCGTTGCAAGGCACGTTTCGATTCTCTCTTTCTATTTTTCTCACCCTTTCTGGGCACCGTCTTGTAAGCTCTTTAGATCTGCTGGCCCAGGATGCTGAGTCGCTGCTTGCCATGGCGGAATTTCAATCAAAACCCCCCCGGGCCAGACATTTGGAATTGGAAAAGCAAGAAAAATGACGCGGGGACTTAACTCCTAACGCTGTACGCAATTTGCATACAAGGGGCTGAAACTTGCCCGACTAATGATATCCAATTTGCTCATTGCCACCGGAGCTGTTGCAATTGTCGCCTCTTGGCCTATTGTTTTCCCTCTCGCTTTCTGTTTAAATTTCTTTTCATTCTTTTAACGAAAAAAAAACAACAACTTTTTTTGGGCTACTGCAAAATTGCTGGATTCGATTCGTTCCACGGCCATTTTTTGCCCCTTTTGTCTTTCTTCCGTTTTTGTTGTCACTAAGACCTGCAGCATCTTAGTGTGTTGGGCGCCGAGAGCTTGAAGAAACGGCGCCACTGGCATAGGTATTGATTGGCGGTTTTTATATTTTCTATGAGAAGCAGAGCGAGTAACAGCATTGCGGTGAAGGCGTCGTGCAAAAGTAAGGGACAATAGAAAAAGTACAAACTGGGGGATAAAACTTGCTCCCAACAAAAGAGAAAAAATACTCTCCCAACAACTTCTGGTCCCTTGTTGCAGCACCATACAACACCCGACCGACACGGACGCCACTGGAAAACGACATGCAACTTTCTTACAGCGGTGTATTAATTGGTCCCAACTTCTATCCTAAACTCGACCCAGCTAAAAAAGTTTCTTCCACTTTTGCTTATTTACGAGCCAGTGTTGTGTAGTTTGGGGAAACACTGTAAAAAAGAGGTAAAAAGTAACTGTAGTTGGTTTTCGTGCGGTTTGTGTTTATTTTCGTGCGGTTGGTGTTCATTTTCATCCAGCGTGAGCTAGGCTCATTGCCACCGGATATTTAACTAGTTTCTTTCTCAACAGAGTGAGTGTTACCTTGAACGTACAAGCGGCGTGAACGGAACATTCACACATCGCGTACTTGATCAGACGTACTCCATAGTACTCTTTAGATAAAAGTCGTATCTCCTTCGAACCGGATCTAATTCTTTTAAAATAAATATGTCTACGTTTGCTGGATCCGATCGAAAAACTTGTGGCGACCTATCGACAAAGATCTACGATCCGATAAAAAATAAAGTTACGGAGCAGCCGTCCTTGACCAGTGTACCACACTAGTACAACCCAATTCTTTGCCGAACCTATAAGCCCACATAAATTGACGCACGAGATACCCTCATCCTAACGTCGTCGGCCGCCCCAAAAACTTTTCAGGTCGTTTCCACCTGAAACAATGTTGCACCTGCGAAATGAGCACGTGTGAGGTTTTTGGCAAAGCCCGTTAATATCCATTAACGAACCCTTCCACATGTTACTGCCTCACAAAGACTTGACAGCAACGGGAGAAAGCACTACGCCTTACATATACAAATTTATTGGCTCACTTCCCCCCCGAAACCTGTCGTCAATCTCTTTTGTGTTTCTTTTTCCCTCTCTCTCTCTGTATATATGTACGTGTACGTGTGTGTATGTGTGCTTCGGACTTGAGGTATTTACCCAGTTTGACGACCTGACATGCAAAAAGCTTTTCGTTGCTCCGACCACTGACTCTCACCCTCCACCCTCCATCCAATCAGATGATGGGTGGGAGGAAATCAAGAACACAGAACACGTCAAGGAAGGGCCGTCCGTGGGTCGTACCAGTGCTACCCGGCAGGCCGCGGTATCCAGTGGACGTATTTTGAGAACAGAACGCAGACTATGGTCGCACTGAGTCCTTTCATTCCCTCGCCATGGGAGCATTCTCTAGCCAGGGAACCCGACATACTATTCTAATGTCAATAGCACAATACATATATGCAAATAAAGTACTTTCTAAGGAGAATTAAGTTGCTCCACTTCTTCTTGAGTCCTGCACAGTGACAACGCGAACTATTTACGGTAAAGTGCTCTTTGATAATGCAACAGGATGCGACGAATGGTTTTTCCTGGTAGTTACTTGCGTTTCTCCAGAACGGATTCTTTAACCAGCTAGTTTTATGAAACGCCTATTTCTTGGACTCAGTACTGCAACAGAGAACTTCTTCAATCTTATATTGCGTAATCTTCGGAAACATACATTGTTAGTACAAGGAAAACTAACTTTCTTGTCCTAAATATTGCTGTCTCTTTCTACCGTCTAAATAACGGAAGCAATGGCATTATTACCACTGAAGACTAGAGGAAGAAAGTTGGAAACACATCGTGCCAGGAGCCCACTAAGGTTATAGTTTCCACTGCCATCTAAACACGTGTTTGAGGGCGAAAGTAACACGGATTGACTAACGCGAGTGTTTCCACTAGCTAACTCGTGTTTCTTGGTGTGTTTGAGGTCGTGCCTGGTAACCGCTTTTCGGTTCTGTGTTTGCCTCACCTATGCGAGTTACGACATGTTTCGCGTTCAGACGGGGTCAAGTGTATTGTAAACAAACGGTTTTAAAACGAAACTTTGTAAGTCACTTTTTTGTTTCCTCCTAGTGAAAGCACAATAAATATATGATTACTTAGTTTTTCGTCCACGGCGAATTATGTACTGAGTTTCACCTTTTTATAAATTTTGTTTCCTATTTTTATTTACAATTTTCATTGGTAGTATTAATAACACAGTCTGATAAACCAATTCTATTCTCAGTGATAATTACAGTCGATATCAATCCCAACACGGTTATGTATTTTATGTACCAATGGAAACGGGTCTTAGCGTAATACGTGTTAGGCAACTCAACACCAGTGTTTCGGATCTTTTCTTAGGGCGGATCTTCGATCATTATCGATCATTCGTCAACTTCGGTCGACCCGATCAAATTCAACAAAACTTTTAAAAAAGTAGTTCCGGATCGGAAAAGTTCCCGACCCGATCAGATCAGATCATTTCGTTAATTATCGAAATTCCGACAATTCCGAAGAAATTAAAATATAATAAGAAATGAGAAGTTTTCAGTTATGCCCACCAGGTGGCCTGATTTTGATCGGTAATATATCGTCAATAACATAGATTCGATCCCTGTCACTTTACGGTACCACGCCGAACCGATCAAATGATCGGAACTGATCGGATCTTTTTCGAAAGATCCAGAATACTGCTCAACACGCGTTTGGTTACCAGTGGAAACACAAGCTAACTATCCCTAACACCAACACCCTTCACGGTAGCATGCTAGGTTCCGGTACCCTGGACCAACGATCCTGTACCATGTTGGTTCTCAAGATCGTTGGGGTACCACTCCAGGCCTGGGTTAGCGTAACAGGCATGCCAGACCTGTTAAATCAACAGCAGTTGAGTTCAGTGAACACAACACCGGTGTTGAGTTGGCAGTGGAAACAGCCTTAATGTGAGTGACAGCTTGTAAACACGGTTACCACGGTGCGAATCCTTTATGAGGCAGAGAAGAATGGCTTGTCGCTGCCCTGGTACTAGTAACCTTGAAACTCCAGTATTCTAATGTGGTATTTCTACACGATCTTGCTCGACGTATAAGGACGACTTGCTTTCATTTATAACAGCATTTAATTTTAACTACATCAAGTTTTAAGGTAGCCTGAGCACATCACGTTCTCGCTTTTCTTTCTTCCTGTGCCTTTTGAAAGAATATAAAGTGATTTCACAGGTCTCAGCCGCGATTCTACTTCTGAACGAAAGGCGAAAATACTCCAGGTCTATCCTAGCTGGCTGATGGTCTCGGAATCTTCTCAGGTAAGAAAGTCACACGCATCGTCAAGTCGTTCGGACCTTTCCCAGCGGACTGAAAACTGCCCATCAAAAGTTTTTTATATATATTATCTTCGAGGATGCTCCATTGGCATAGCTACCACAGAGATTTTTAACAATACACACTTATATCAATTTCGCACCCTTAGCACATTACCACTGCCCCATCTCAATAGAAAATGCTTTGACACCCCAAGATCCCAAGATACTATACAGTGAGAAGTTCATCAATAATCATTCGTATCCTCTTACCTCACCGTAGCGTACGGCTTTGAAGACGAGCCAGGCCAAACCGGCAGCAAAAACCAACGATCCTAGGTTGCGTACATCCGCAGCGCTGGTGATGAGCGGGATCGATCCCATTTGCCAATCGTAGCTCAGATTGATTGGCTCCAACAGCAGATGGAAATTGAAAGCTGGCAGGAAAAGAAATGTCATCCACCTAAAAATGACACGGCGGGGGACCATGACAGAAAAAGAGGAAAAAAATAAAATAAATAATAACGACAGAAGAAAGAAAAGAAAAAGAAATATAAGTCCCGCTCCAAAGTGTCTAAGATTGTAGGAGGTGGAGTAGAAAGAAACTAAAAGAGACATAACATACGGAAGAGATTCTTTTTCTGCTGACTTTCCCAATACCTTAACTTGATTAATTCACTCCTAAGACGCTATAAAACTGCAGCACACAGGCAAAGAGAAAAAGACAAGGGAAGGGGAAAATAGACGCCGCGTCTCATAGAAATCCTCGCACAAAGGGGAGAAGGAAAGAAAAAGCGGGGTCTGCAACAGCAGAAAACATACTGGAGAGGATTTTTCAGATTATAGGCCGTAGATAAAAATTCTACCATACCTTGAAAGAAACAAAAGACGTCCTTAATACCTTTTGCTCAGTTTTTCATTCTAACCCTTTTCGTTTCTGCTCTTCAGCTCATTTCTCTCTTTGCTTTAAGGAGAAGTAGCTTTCTTGGAGGGTTTTTCCCTTTTGTTGTCAGTAAAGCTACTCTAAACGAATTTCTAGAAACCTAACGCTCACTGTCCAGCGCCGCTTTATTATAGGCGAATTACACTAAATTCTACGCAGACGGCGTGCAACTGTCACTTATTTAGGAACTTTCCTGACAGTAAAGTAATATTATATTCCAATGGAAAAATTTGCAAGATATGCTAGATCAATGCCTTAATTAATTTTCAGTGACTCCGCGAAGTTTTGCCCTTTTTTTACGAACGGCAAGTAAAGTTTCGACTAGGGCTTTTAATATTAGAATATGCTTCGTGCACAAAGACTTATTCTTTAAGACAAAACTTCCTGTGACAATTTGAAAAAAATAATGTTCCAGAATTTTACAGCGACTTAGAAGTGAATTAATTAAGAATGTTAGCTCCAGAATTCTGCTGCTGCACACTTCATTGAAAATTGCCAAGGATATTTTTCTGGGAGAAAATTTATAACATATGCGTATAGTTAAAAATGCTTTTATCCAGTCTAGTTTTTTCTGGCTTAGTTAATTTTCAGAATCATAAACCCGAACGAATGGGATGTCCTTCGGTTACTGGAATGAAACTAAAAGCGTTGCGAAGTACCTATAATGATGAACTGTACGTGAGTCGTATACGTGATGGATTAAATATCGGAAAAGTAAGATGAATGATTGTCATGAAAATAAAAATATAAATAAATGACTGATTCCGTATGTAAAGCAAACAAATACTGAACTTATTTGTAAATAAATTATTAATACATACATAAAAATTGCTGAAAAATACTGAGCTAAAACTGTTGTTTTTATTTCTTTCATAATCCATAATTGGGTCCATTACCATACAGGCCGGATAAAAAGACTCCAATTCTTTAACTTTGCACACAAAAAAACATTAAACAAAAGCCACACAAAATAAATAAAATAAAAACATGGCAAAATTAAAACGCCAGAAAAGAAAAAGTACCTGAACATGTACAAGAAATTGTACTAATTTTTCACAAGTAAAATGCAAAATTCCCACCAGAAACAGTAATACACACTGGCCTTTAGGCTACCTCCTCTTACGGACGATTGCATGGAGAATTTGCGTTGACGCCCGTGGATTTCATTCAATTTTTCCCAAAATTTTGTTGACAGTAATGTTTAAAAGGATAATCCTTAGGACGCCACGAACAAATATCTCTGAAAAAGGCCAAGACAATGTATATTGTTGAAGATTTCTGTTTTTTACTTTAGGCAAATTCTGAACTTCGAACATTTATGTGATAGTCTTCATATATTATTATTTTCTGTGTGAAGTAGATTCAGAAATATATCAGAAAATTTCCCAATAAAGAAAATACACAACAGGTATTAGAAAATCGTCAACACCATTTTCCCTTCTCTACAAGTCAGTCATCCTAAAAAGGAGAAAAAGGAGAAAACGAGAAAAAATAAGCGAAAGAGTAAGCCTACACCATGGCTGTCAGACCAATTCTCAGCTAAAGATGGTGTCAAACTGTAAAACTTTGAAAGCGAGGGGCAGAATACTTAACGACCTGTAAAACATAGAATACCCGTGCCCTTCAAAAAATAAAATAAAAAATCCCCCGACCCAAAATTTCAACTCCCACCACCAGTGATCCAGCACCAGCTTTGCTCCATCAGTTTTCAAAAAGCCTCAAAGAAATCAATACTCTTCAAATAATACTACCGCCCAAAATACTGAAAAAGGGGAAACCATCCTGTGTCTTTGTTGTCTAACGAGACGGGAAAAGTCAGTTGTCCGCGACGAAACAGGACGGCGCAAGTAATAACGTAAAAAAACTCCATACAGCCGTCTTTGTAGAAGGCCCAAACTTATTTTCATCCGTTGCGGGAGGGGGGGGGGACAGGCGAAGAAAAAAGCGCGAAAACTGGGTTTTACCTCGCGGTGGAAGTCAGCCACCCCCCTTTGCAGGGAGGTACCCAAAAGGAAGAAAAAGCGTGAAAACTGCGTTTGCGTTTCGGAAGTGACGAGGGGGGGAGGGGGGGCAAAGGGAGGAGCAAGAGATGATAACACAAAAATAATACACAAGAAACGAATTTGTTCGGTTGTTCAATCCTAGAGAACGAGGGTTGTGGGGTCGGGGGGGGGGGCAAAAAGAGGGGGGGCAGTAAGGAGGTAACCAAAGGGAAGATATAAGTACGAAAACTGGGTTTACTTAGTGACCACGGGGAAGGCGGCGGGGGGGGGGGCTGAAAAAATGAGAGAAGGGGCGAGGGAGGGGCAAGAGAGAAAAAAAGCCCCGAAAACTGTATTTACCTGGTTGTCCAATCAGGACAGAAAGCTGCTGGGTTGTCTTGATCCGAAAAATGTGGCAACTGTCCGTTGAGGAGTCCCAAGCGAAATCCCAACAGAATAGAAATCTGTCCAACGGAAAGAAGTATTGTCAGATATATCAGACATAACAAAGAAAGTTCCACAGTTGAGGAAGGACGGGGGGTGGGGGGGCACCAAACTATTCTTGGTAGATTGATAGTGAAAGAAAAACTCGTGTACTCAACTTCTTTACGACTTTTCACCATAAGGGGGGTGGGGGCGGCGCCCCTCCCTGACCCCGGTACGGTGCATCACATCAACGTTGTTTAAAAGTACCTGCGGGTGAAGCGGGTTAGGAAACGTATTACGCCCCACCTTTACTGGCTACTCGTTGCAGATTCGCCCCTCCGGGGGAGGAGGGGCGAATCCAACAAAGTTGGCTCTATAGACGAATACGGTAAAAAAAGAAGAAAAAAAAATCTTACTCCCCCCCAAAAGGTGGGGTTGTATCCATAACGTGCTTTTATGAGTCATAACCCCGGCTTGTCATTCTTCGATTGAAATCTCCAGGACGTCGGTGTTGTGTGTGTGGCGCTTGTATAAACGGAATAAAAGTGTCTATCCGCCCGGTACGAGTATATAGTTGGCGAAGGACGGCGGCTCCCCCCGAAAGTTTTCGTTTCACTCAAAATCGAATTCTGGTCTTCCCTATTTCTTCGCTATTACTACTACCCACTCGGCAGAAATGAAGTCGTTGCAGTAGCAATAACCTTGCCACTACTGGGAAAAAAATGGTAAAAAAAGTTTTGTTTCCACCTTTATTCTCCGTGCTCGTACCTCCTGCATTGCCTCGTATTAATGCACGGAGGGAGAGAAAAATCTCTGTATGCTATTCCTCTCTAGCTTCTAGCTTAGTTTACTTATCTGGCGCCCAGTACCACATGCGCTCAAAACTTTAGGGCCAACTTCCGGAAGCAGGTGCGGAATACAAGGGAGCATGTACTGGCGGATATGTTGTACCGAAATTACCAAGCGTGAGTTACCACCAGCCGCTAACTTGGGCGAACTTGGGATTCCCACGGTGTAACTTACTCGTTCGTAAGAAAAAAAACTAAAACTAAAATAAATTCCCAGGGTTAAAGCAAGTTGGGGGACCCGCAGGGTCCAAACGTAAAATAATGCTTCATTCGGGTGCCAAACGCTTCTTCTCACCTTCCTAGTATCGCTAATACCGACTTTCTTTCTGGTATTTGGTCAAATGGGGAAAAAAGGGCGCCAAATTGTTGTTTTTTTCCACGGAATTCAGTGCTGGACTATTATAAACCTAACTGCACACACCCAAAGATTTTTTTTTATCTTTCAGGGGTGTTTTCCTGTAAGAAACATTGCCAACAATGAAAACGACACCCCGGGCGCCCCCCTGCATTAACTTTCGAAAATGAGTCGTATTCTTCAAAGAATACTGTGAATAATTGAAATTAATCCCTGGATTCGGATGTGAATACGTGATTATGAATTTGTTTACCTCTCACAAATATGCTCAACGATGAAAAGGGCGTCCTGTTTGGGCGGGGGTAGGGGGCGCCCTGGACTTGCACCAAAAAAGAAATGTTCTTCGTAGAATGGTACAAACAATTGAAAATGATCTCTGTATTTGGATGAGAATGCGCAAAGATGAATTTGTTTTCCTCTACGAAAGATTGGCAACAAAGAAAATGACCCCCTTGGGCGTCCACCATGCAATGCTTTAGGAAAATAAGTTGTATTTTTTTTAAGAATATTGCGAATAATTGAAACTACTCCTTAAATATGGATATAGCCAATAATGAAAATGACGCCCTGGGTGCGCGTCCTGCACTAGGTACGAAGATAAAATATTATTTGTTTTACTCTCTAAAAGATGTTGCAAACTATGAAAATAGTAGCTTGTGATGTGGTACAGAAATACGACGGATATTTTTCGTGTTTGTAAGATATCAATACATCGCGAAACAATGAAAATGGTGACCCAGGCGTGCCCCCTGCGTTTGGGCGCCAAAATGCAAGATGATTTTTTCTCTCTCTAAGAAAGACTTCCTATTCTGAAAACGGCGACTTGCGCTTGTACAGTACACGAAAATGCAACGTTACTTCTTTTTTGTTCTCGTTCTTGTCTGCGAACAATGAAAAAACGGCGCCCCCGTGCACTTCACCTTAAGTCGAATACCACGATCATTTCTTTCCTTCTAATAGTATTCGGGAATAAGATTGTTTTCTTGTCTTTTAAGAGTACGTGGCTTTTTGCAATTCCAACACGAATACAAGATTTGTTTTTCCTCCGATAAACATTAGGAGCAATACGAATGTCGCTCCGCCCTGAGCTAGGCACGAAAAGGAAAAAAAAAATCTCCGAGAACAATTATAAACTACGAAGAGCTGCCTTATACTTTTCCACCGAAGTACGACGCTGATACTTATTCTTTAAGATATATTCGCAACAGGAAATACTTGGCGCCTCGGGGCGCGCGCATTCCCATTCGTCTACCAAATTGCTAATATTTGAATTCTCATATGTTAACGGCGCTATGGACTGAAATGTTACTATGGTGCTTTCCCTCCAAGTTATCCTGACAATGTAAAAATAGCGCCTCTTGCATTTATTCACAAAATCGTGACGACACCTCGTTGATTCGGTACTCTTTCGTTGTCTCGCGCCGCGAGGAATGCAATGTTGCAAGCTTCCACCACTTTTTTCTCTACATTCTCCTCGCGGTCAAGTTAGTTGGCTTATGTATGAGGTTTCCTTACGTCTGGCGCATACTAGCACGTCTATCTCCCGGAATTATCCTCCTCTCTCCTCAGAAATCTCCCTTCGGTAACCGGGAGAATCGTTAACCGGGGCTTGACTAGCGAGTCCAAGTCTTTGTGTCAAGTTTTGCACGTGCTGAACTTTGCCATCAGCTGCACAATTGTGCCGCAATGAAGAAAGTTGAGTTCCCATTTAGCATCACAAGTCAAAATCGTACTTTCCCCACCCGTCAAAAGCCTAAAGTGGTTACGAGGGCGGAGTTCGGTTAATTGGAGTTATGAGGACGGTACGGCACCATTCCCCATCCGAAAAAATAAAAAACACAAAAAAGGCAGGCGCAAATTAGGTTCCACCTACTTCAGTGCCTAAGACGATAAGCCGCGTGGCCAACGACGTCAGTCCAGGATACCATTTTCCCTCCCGCCACGCTCTAAAAGAGAACAATGTCCAGAAAAACTCGGTTGTGTCATCCTCGCTATCAATTCAAGAGAACTTAATACCTCAGTAAGCCGGTCCGGCACATAACAATGTCCCACAGCGCTACCATCGCTAAGACGCACACGCCATGTTCTTTAGCCAGTAATGCCGAGGCACTCATCAAGAAAGAGAGCAAGAAGTAGCCACGATTCTGCACCAAGGGCCAAACTTCCGAGCCCAATGGCCCATTGCGACCCGTTTCCGGCCCGACCAGGGATTCCACCCCCAAGAAGCTGGCGACGGCGGCGGACGGCGACACCGGGAGACAGGGCGAGGGCGAACGCGGCGGAGTTCCGCTTACAGCAGACGTTCCAACGTTGGTTGTAAATGTCGCTGCAGGCGCGGGGGACAACAAAGCGGCTGGCGACACTGAGATACCGGCGTCAACCCGAAACGCCCTACCGGGACAGAAAAGAATACATGTAAAAAAAAATCCGAAAGTACATCAAGCATGTAAACATAACAGTTTGCAAGCCTCATTTCCTTTGCTAAAGTCTCCTTTGTCTTGCTCAAAGGAAGAAGAGGCTGACTTTAACGTTCAAGACCTGGCTCTTCATCTTACTTGACATAAAACAAGAAGGCAAGCAAGAAACATATAGCCGCCAACACATCAGCTCGGCCCACAATGCCCGACACCTGCGAAAAGAAAAAAGAACGAACGTTAGCTTTTCGAAACTGCTTATGCCTTCTCAACTACTGCTTAACGCTTGGTGACTCCAACGTTGCTATTTCTAACGACCAAGGCGTCTTTTCTTTTTCTCTCCGCGAAAACGAAGGCATCTCGTGAGCTGAGGCTAAAGCACCCGGCGTGGGTGATCAATAACAAAAATGGCACATAGTGTACGAAAATATCCTCACAAAAGAAACCTGACACAATAATAGACGTCCATTAGCGCATTGGATTTTTGGGCCTTTTTGTACAAGCTTATTAGGCACTTTTATGGTGTCGCTTTTTTGCTTTCTGCCATCCTATTCTTTCCTTTCAGACGGAATCAGCGCCAACTACCTATTGTCAGTTTCCGCCATCTTGAAAAATCGAACCTGCCATCTAGCATCGATGACGTCACGCAGAAGCTAGCGATAGAGGAATGGTTTCGTGTCTTTTTCATTTCTAGTCTATCTAACGAGTCATGGCTAATTATTGTTAATCAGTGTGTAGCTTGTATTGTTAAGGTAATCCGAAACTAAGAAAGCACTAGGTTATCAAACGCTCAGACTTGTTGAGTTTCCAAGCCACTGTGTAACGCCGAAAAGGACACCATTGTGAATACTTTGTTGTGCGTTAATTTATTTCAGGAATGACGGAGAGTTGAAAATCGGAAGACGGAGGTAATAATAGCCGAAGTTCATTAGAATGAGGCCCCATCGTAAAAAAAAACACGAAACTGAAAAGTCATTCAAGCAAACGGTCATATTGAATGCAATCCGAGAGGTACCGTAACAATGAATGTTCCCATGGTTGGAACCGCTGAGGTAATGCTAACCATTCCAGTGAAAAGATCGCGTAGGAGATGCCATTCGTGGAAGTGCAGTTCTGCACTACACGGCCTTCTAGAGATCGGTTATCCTTTGCCATACTCTCGCGTAGAAGTTCAGCCACCGCGTCATGAGAACATTCATTGTTGCTCTTTTACCGTCGGCGCGGAATTCGGAACGCCTTCATAAGAAGGAAAACCACAAATAGTCATAGAAACAACGTCGCCACACGGCTAACCAACCGCATTGCGATGCAATTGGCCTGAGCTGTTATTGCAAATCACAAGACTAACATGGGCTCGTCCCCGCATTACAGTGCGCTCGGCCAGTACTTCTCTATCCACGCTATCCAACTCTCTATCCAAGCCACGAACTAACTTATTGTTACCTGAACCCATTTAACGTTGGCTTTTCCCGCTTAACGTTAACTATCCCCACATTACGATAAATTTGCTCAGTGATTCAGATTCTATAGCCCAATTGTGGCAAGCTACCGAAATAACTTGACGCGAGCTGTCCCCCGCTTAACGCGAAATCTACCCCAGATTTCGACTTAAGTGACCAGTGTTTCGTCGTGTGATAAAACGCGGAACTGCCTCAAAATTATCCGCATCCCACTTAACGTTAAATGACCCCGCTTAACGTTAACAGTACCCGCATTACGGTACATCCGATCAGTGGTTCTACGGCCTGAATGGCATACACACCCCTCTTATGGACGAATAACATGGGGAATTCGGGGGATGGTTTCTCAATAATGGTTCTGTCAATTTCGAATCAATGTTGGCAGTAAAGTTGTTCTTATTAATATCTAGTGCATGTGTTTGAGACTTTTTAAAAATCTGATTTAATCAAATTTAAAAACTGTAGGAACATTTTTACATATGTCGAAAAATTTGACAAATGTAAAATCTCGTTTTCTTGTGCAGTAGATATCTTTCTGCTTTATTTTTTGCTCAAAGAAAGATTCAAATTGGACGAGTAGTTTTTACGAAATCATGACTAGAATTCCGAAATTTTAATAAATGATTTCGTAAAAACTAATCGTCCGATTTGAATCTTGTTTTCACCAAAAAATATAGAAAAAAGATACCTACTGTACAAAAAAGCCAGATATTAAATTTTTCAGTATCTCAAAATGTGAAAAATTTCGCCTAGAGTTTTTAAATTTAACGTAATCATATTTTAAAAAATCGCGATCAAGTGCACTAGATATTAATAAGTACAACTTTACTGCCAACATTAATTCAAAATTGACAGAACCATTATTGAGAAACAATCCCCCGAATTCCCCATGTTATTCGCCCATAAGAAGGGTCTGTATACCCCGGCCTTAAGGCTGAGTGGCTTTCGCTTAACCTCAACACCGTCCTGGCGTTAGGACAGAAATGGTTCTATATCCTGTATATAAAGCTGACTTAACGTTGACTCATGTCCAAGCTTGCC
This sequence comes from Triops cancriformis, assembly GCA_020615345.1. Taxonomy (NCBI): domain Eukaryota; kingdom Metazoa; phylum Arthropoda; class Branchiopoda; order Notostraca; family Triopsidae; genus Triops; species Triops cancriformis. The sequence goes on along the minus strand of JAHZNP010000409.1, from coordinate 38,897 downwards.
ACGCAGATTGCGCAATGGGCCCTGGCCAGGAAGATTCATTGTTACTCCACTGCTCGTGATCTCCCAATACAGAAAACCGCATGTTGGGCGTGCGTTCTCCTTCCGGCGAGTGCAGTAACAACACTGCACTCGAGCCAATGGTTACTTACCGCTTCGGTGTGCACGGGATGCAGCGCAAAGAGGAAGGCACTTGACGTGGTCGTCGTCAACGAAGTTTTCAGGTGCCACCGGCAAGCGACAGCAAAGAGACAAGTGGCAACGCCGTGAAGCAGTACATTGACTACGTGGTAACTCCATGGACGCAATCCGCTCAGCCAATAATTCCATCTATTCCCAAAATGCATACTATTAGCACATCCCGTTGAAGACTTCAAGCCCCTGAAAAACACTTATAGGCTTAAGTCTTTACATAACTGCAACGGTATACAACCTAACATGGCTTCCCCCAACGCTTTAGCGTGGCACGAGGAATAGCTTAAGAAATTCGCCCAAGTCAAAAGTTCTTAGCGCTAGCACTTACAGCTTGTCAGAGTGGGGGGAGTGGGGGGGGGGGATAAGTACAAGTCTATATCGACCGACAGTTTCCCTCTTTCTTGCAGTGTGGCAGTGGGACAAAGAGAAACCATTTGCGTCGAGTTCTGCGAATCTGCATAACTTTGACACTCTGGGCACAAAAGGCTTCCTCATAGTCCGCGCCCTTAAACTTTTTCTTCTTCTTTTTTTTTCACTGGGGGAAGCAGGAGCTTACGGACAGTAGCACACACAAAGTGAGAAAAATTAGAACCGGAACCAGCGTTTGAATTGAGCATTTCGCTTTTCATTTGAATATCCCTCGAAAGGAGAGAAAACCCAAGTTCTCTTTCGCTTTTTCTGGACGACAGAGAAAAAAAGGACAAGAAAAGACGTTTTGGCTCTGTCTGCTCTACTACTGGCTATTGACTGGACCTTATTCGCTCGCCATGTGTGCTGATCCTCAGAGGAGGAAAAAAAGATACAATGGGCGCTGAACAATCCGATATGCACCCAAATTGAACGGCCGGCAGGAAACGGAATGACGACATTTGAATACGACACAAAGGGAAAACAAAATTGTTAGACAGACTGACCCCAACGCCCCTTTTGGAAAACAGATTTTTGAAAAAGAATCTGTCAGTGTCCGCTGGATACAAAACATATTTCCACTGTCCCTAAGGAGATAAGTTGAGTCGCCTGATTTTCACATTGTCAACATTTTTTTAAGAATACAAGTAGATTAACGAATTGAAGGACATTTTTCACCGGAAATATGATGGCAAGTTAACTTTTTTGTCAATTTTGAACTTGGACTAAAAATCTCGGATGAAAATTATCGATTACGTTAAGATTCCGATTTTGATTGAAAACTAGCAAGCTTAATTGGAAAACTCGAGAACTCCTACTTCAACATCAAAAGTTCAGGCTAATTTCTTCCCAAATATCCACCGTTTCAAGCAGTTAAAACTTACTTTCTCGCCTTTTTCTAGCCCTCAAGGGAATTGCGTGAGTTTAATAGCACGTTCCATGAAAATAATTCCGAGATTTTACAATTTCGCGTTCTGGACTCGTCGGTTGCTAAGTCCAACAAATTTGAAACCAGCACGTTTTGACTTTCCTCCCAGATAGCTCTTTTACGGGTCAATAACTACTTTTATGACAGCGATATCGGATTTTCCTTTGCCCAAGGATAATAACCGTGGCCACTGGAGACGGTCACAATATTTCTTTCACATACATAAAAAGAAAAGCAAACCAACGTTCGTCTAATCTTCTTCTTTAAAAAGAAGTCCGTATAGGTATATCAGCGAAAAATATATAAGAAATCTCTTTTTTTCCCTCGTTATCTCTTAACTGGAGCTATAACCTTGACATGTTCATTTCCTAAAGACATATTTCTTGCTCTATCTCGTGTAACCCTGCCAACTCCACCCCGTTACCCCAGAAACTGAAACCCACCTCCCTAAATGGCCATTCAATAGCTTATACTTGCCCTCAGCTAAAAGCTTTTTTCTCATAAAAAAAATGAATAAAAAATATTTGCGGGTTGGTTTTTAAAGACGAAAGCACGTCGACAATCTGACGTGTCATCGTCTACGACTCTCTAAGAATATATAACAGTGAATTTCCCATTTCCATCCTTAACCTTCTCCAGATAAATTAAACAATATTGTTTTGTTAAGTTGAAAATAAAATTTAAAAAATATAAAGAGTAAGCATGTAAAAGTATTATAAAAACAAAAACTAGTAAAAAATGACAAACATGTTTTAAAAAGATAATCGCAACGGGTCCGGTTGCGCCATTTGCGAAGATTATTCCTCGCGTGCATGTCACCAATACCAAATCCATCATCTGAAATCGTTGATTCTATACCAACATTTTCTCCCCGCCCCCTTTCGGGCTCTTTCACCCTATCACGCTAATCACAGCCAATTTTTTTTCCATCCAAGCTTACGTAAAAAAGTCTTGTTTCACTAGGAAATACCAATTATCCTCACGCGACATGTGATTTCTGATTTTGTCCGACCAAAACACATATTCACGGTAAAGGGTGTATCGATCAGGGAATGGGGGGGCGGGAGGATGACTCGTGCTGGCTTTTAAGGATAGCAAAAGCAATACGGTATCCATCAGCTCGACTTTACGGAAGGTAAAAGCCTTTTTCAAGTGAAGCGCCCCCTTTTGGCAGCCGGTACACAGTGCCAGCCAACTCGTGAGATGGGAGAATTTGAGTAAAATTGTTGGAGAAATTCCAATAACCTGAGCTTGGTGTGCTTGTTATAGCGAACACTTGATAAACAATGCAAAAAGGGGTGTCGCCAGTAATGGTCTTTTCCCCCCACGAAGTTGACACGACTCCTTTCTGCCTCCTTGGCGGGCGAAAATAGTAAATAACAAAACCAATTAACACTCTTGGCTCCGAAGCAGAAATTTCAGAAAGGCAGAAGTAGGACCAAGGAAAGAGAGAAAAGAAGCAAATAAATAAATACAGGAAAGAGGTGAGTGTCGCTCAGGGGCAGGTTGGCAGCACGTGTACGAGTACGCGGACAAGTGGCAACGTTTGTCCCGGACAACGACTGTTGAGTCATTAGCACCTTGCTGTATTTAGAGGTAGTTACGCAAGCAGCCAGTGGCCAACTTGTTACAATTTAATGAAGCCACGCCTTTCCCATGACCATTACCCTATAAGCATGACGCCTTACCCGCCTTTAGCGTACCAGTTTAGTTGCAGGGGCGTGGCTTGCTGAATAGTGAGCTATATAGTGACCCTAGGTGACCGGTAATCGGTAATTTATGAAAAATAAAATAAATACTAAAAAATAAAATTAAAAACTTGCACTTTGGTAGCCAAAGATTTCTATATGTAAATATAAGGAAGCATTTTGCGCGGCTCCGGTGCACCTAAAAGTGCTATAAAAAAGTTATATTTAACCACATTGTTAAATGTTCCGAGATATTTTGCCAAAACGTTTCAATATTCCATGAAAAACTCTCGACAGTAAAACTCTGAATTAAAATATGTATTTTTTTATCAAATAGACGCGTGGTTTTTTTTTGCTGTGGGGGGTGGGGATTGTTTTTTTTCCGAAAACGGAATTGTAAGAAAAAATGGCTGAGTGGATTTGTGATACGCGAGCCAAATTTCATTTTTGCCAAAAAGCAATATTTAATGATTAAATTTTAGACACGGGAAGATTCACTAGTCATTTTAAAGCATTCTTTGACGGGAAACAGAATTCAAATCTGACATTTAATTTTCGAGGTATCCTTTTAAAAAATTACGAAAGTATTAATTCACAAATATTATTTTAAGATGCTATACCATGTACAATATTAAAATAGGTTAATAAAAATATGAACAAGTATTAATTCACTAAAGCTTAAAATTCACAAAATTAACGGACGAATTAAAATTCTATTATTGACAAGCAACGAGCTAAAAGAGCGAAAATCGTGATCCCGCAGAAAAAAATGGAGGCTGCAATGACCATGTAGATTGAAGGTCGTAACCAAAAACAGGTGTCTTTTAAGCAGTGGAATAGTGTGCGAGAAAGCTTAGCGTCTCTATGAAAGTTTAAGCCCTCTGAACTTACACTGAGGAAGGAAGATTCTACAGGAGAAGATACCGCAACCAGCACAGATCAGACAAAGTGGGCATTTAAACGCCTGTTTCTATTATAAGTTTGCTAATCATCTATGCGAATTTCTTAACGACACTGATCCTTCAGTCGAACGAAGTTTAGTTTTTTTTAAAGATAAACTAACGTACACGAGGATCAGTCAGAATTAACGCAGAGGATATGTGTTGCGAAACAAGAAAAAATCACGAAGTTTTTTCAGCCGATATGTGAAACCGGCAATAGTTACGCTTGCTTGGGCGAACTACAAACATAAATAACGTTTTCCCACCACTGCCTGTCTCTTTTTTGAAAACTTCGGAACGTCTCCCTATCTTTCAACGTAAGCTTCCATTCCGCATTCGCGGTTTCTATCCCCGCCGTATTTCTGCGGAACGAATTCCACCGCGAAAAACGAGCTTTTGACTCCACACATAATCCAGACCGAATTATCCAGTGTTGCTAAGGTTGGATGCAACAAAGAGCTTATCATAAATTATCAAGCCTTAACTTCGTAAAAAGAAGCCTTCAATCACTCTTCAATCTCCCTCAAATTCAAATTGGCACAAGTCTGGCTCAGTTGCCGTTCGTAAAACTCAAACACGCGTTAGGTTATCAATGGAGACATACCCTAAGCTAGCCTTTCACATTTCCACTTGAAGCATGCTAGCTATTTCATATCCCCACACTGAAAACTTCTCGAAATTCAACATCCCGCTCGAACCTCCTAACAATTCGATATTCCTTGCAACACGAACCTTCTATCCATTCCACAGTTCATTCCTTTTCCGCTATTACCTGAAGGTCAAGATGGTTAACGGCCGGTAGGACTTGTGACTGCTCGGATCGGCCATGGGACTTCCCCAGAAATCGTTTCTCCACAACTGCGCGAAAGAACGCGTTCCGCTCACGTCACCATTGTCGCGAATGGCACTCAGGTCATCATGCACCAAGTCTCCCGTTAAAGAATTGCTGTAAATCCACAAGCTCGTCACAAATACGAGCACATACAACAGCTGATCACTTATCACAGGTTCAGTCGTCGTCGCGGTACTGGCGCCCGCACTCTCCCTCACATTCCGCGCCCACTGCTTATTTGGCAAGTAATTACAAGTTAAAGAGTTATTCGCGGCGTTACCACCGCTCGCTGCCGCCAAAACAGCGCCATGAGCTTGCCCGGGCCCGTAGTGGGCCCGGTCGCGTTTTTCGGCGCCGTGATCCCGATCGCGCTTCTTGACGCGGGCCAAGGGACACGTGCACTGGGAATACATGGGCGCCTCGCTGCTCAGCGTTTGAAAGATGGAGCGCACGGTCATCCATGTGCTACTGGACGTCCATAACGGCTTCATAGTTCGGCCCCAACCACTTCGGTGGAAATCAGCGTTTCCCCGCAATCTCGGTGATGGAACGCTCTCCCGGTACTTAACACAGCGAAATCCAATACCGTTTTCTGCCTTCGCAATCCCCCCAGGGGTTCACTCAACGTAAGATTGTTACACCCAGTACCAGCAACGGAACCACGTTCACCTACAGCGAGAGAGAAAAAAGCGTATTTGAAAGTTAAAAAGCGTTCGAAGAAGAGGACAAGTGAAAACAGCTGCATGTAAAGCACTTTACATGTGTAATGTACACTACGTCATCAGGCAACACACGCACGGACAAGTTATTTTTTGGTCCGACCCTCCAGCGAGTAACCAAGTATCGTCCCGTGCTACAATCTCGCGGTTCACGTCAAAGGGAATTCGGAGTAAATATTTTCTCGTGTATGTGAAGCATCTCCTAATAGCAAGCTCATATGACATACCACGTTTGCACACGTTACCAGGTAGTTTTGTTTAATGCGTTGTTTGTGTAGGTAACGCCAACTACTGTTGTGAAGCAATTTTGTAAAATTAATTCTGTAGAATGATTTATAAAATGATTGGGTGAAATGATTCGTTAAAAATTTTGTAGAATAATTCTGTTAAATAGTTCCATAAAATAATTCAGTTAACATTTTTGGAAAATAGCACATATTTTCACGTTTCAAACATGTGCAATGTTACTACATGTATTGTACTAGCAAAGCCCCCTTATCCGTCAGTTCCGGGAACGATTGGACCCTACACCAGGTGAGGCCCGTAGCCAGGGGGATTTAGGGGTTTTTAACCCCCCCTCCCCCCCCCCGATTTTTTTATAATGGCGAACATAGGAGAATGCGCAAATGTCCAGAAAAAAATCATACCAAAACCCCCTCTGAAACTTTCATAACCCTCTCCGAACCAAAATCCTGGCTACGGCCCTGACTGTATTGCAACGATTATTACTTAAAAACGCTTACATTTGAATCGCAGTTACACAATTTCTAACGAAAGATAATAACTGTATAATTAATTACTATTTCAAAATGTCTCAGATTATGCAACAGCTTTCTCGAAAAGGCAAACCATCCGAAGACCTTTCACTTTAATGGAGCTTTTATTCAACTTTTATTTCATTTGATCCTATTTCACTTTACGTTATTTTTCTAGTTTCTATATGTATTTTTTTAGTTTTTTCTTTCCGTAATAGTGACGAGATAAAGAAGCTCAGCTTGGTCACCTCAAATAAAAAGGCACGCTGGTCTTTTTTCTTCTAAGGAAGCTGACCCACAACATTCACTTTAGGAGATAAGACAGTAGAAAGGGGCGTGACGCACTTAATTGTGTTAGAGTTAACGAAGTTTTCGGTTAAAGGATAACTTTGCCTGGAAGCCGCACTACTCCTAATTATGGTTGATCTTATTTCTCGGCGTCTTCCGTATCCCCCTTTCCACATTTTCTTCTATCAGCTTCGACCAATTGTCTTTTTTTTTCTTAGACAGCAAAGGTTGGCTCCTAGTCTAGTAAAGTCAGCCATTGTACGATCTTCTCTACTTGAAGTTACGGTCCGTCCATAAAGCTTGCCTTAAACGTAAACTCCATTAGGAAGTTTCCGTTAATGAGAAGAATGTTCCCTGCCACCCTTTTGGCCTGACACCTAATGTAATTTGCACCCCTACGGCAAGAGGAGGAGTTTGTAAGGACGCTGCCACTCGATCTACACATACACATATACAACTTGTCTTTAATTACAAACTCACCTTTTTCACCCCTCTTATCTTCCACTGCTTCTTCCTCTAGTTAGAGTATACGCGTACCTCATTACGCCCTAACTTCCCCTTGTTTCGAAACTATGTTCTGCCTAATGTCTTCAAGCGCCCCTTTTACGTCCCATTAGAAGCCATCCTCCTCCTCCCCTTCTATGGAAATGACATACCTATGAAGACAACAGCTCAATTGCAGTCCCGGCCACACCATGTAAAGCAGAACCGAAACTTTCACCCCGAAAACTTTGGAAAATGTCAGCTGTTACTGGATACCTTGGCTATATTACAAGAGTGACGGGAGCGTGGACAATGCTGAAAAGCCTTTATCGCCAATGCTCGGAAATCAAGGCGAAACTCTGTACAGTATTAAAAAAGAACAGAAATAAAATTCCCTAGCTAAAGTCCCTATGCTAACGCCACGGCAGTTGCGCGAGCGGTCTCACTCCATCCTTTCTTGGAGTGGTCCGAGATTGCAGCCAGGCTTCCGCGATAGAAACTTTCGTTGTTATTATTATTATTATTTATTGCAACAAATAAGGCACAAAGCCTCTAAGAAACTTTCACCGATATCACAATAATTATTTGGGGCTAACATTGTTGGGATTGTTTGATAATCAGACCTATTTGTCTCTACGGAACTGCTCCGGGTCAAACTTTTTGGGCCAAAATGGTCATCTTAGTGATTTTTTAAAGTTGTCTTGTGCTGTGCCGTATAGGTGTTTTCTTAGTATTTTTTAAAACAATGTTTTAACTTTTTTACTGACGTAATGTGCTCTAAGTGATAACATTCGGAAACTACGGAAAGCTTTTACTTATTGAAATTAAAAATATGAATTCCCGTACGCTGTGATTATTTATTTTAATCAGACTTTCGACATTTATCAATTTCTAGTCAAGGTTTCCTCTCCGGGCTGATAATTACAAGTAAATCTCGGACAGTATCTATATGTCGGTGGAAAAAGATCCTAGATCCGATCAAAATGCAATCAATTGGCCAAAAATGCGAACGATGTCGACAATAGCTAAAAACTGCACCGATATACGTATACGTATATATAAGTAATAGCCTACAGCGAAATATAACTAAAAGCTAGAAAACATCTCTATGTTGCCGTGCAAGGAAATGTATCGCTACATACTTACAAATCAACTGATACAGTCGACTACGATAGCGATTTAAATCTTTACAGCCAATCATTTTCGTTGCAACCAAAGATTTTCGTTCATGGTCTATTGAGATCCTAACAAAAGTTTCGGGGTGCCGTCGTTTTTAAAGATCTAGAAAATTATCGATCACTTATAATAATGCTTTTAGACCCAATCAAAACAGGAAACTTTTTTTAATAGATTGGTATCAAAGAAAATCCTAGATCCGATTATTTCATTAAAATATACAATTTTCAAAGAAGTTTTATACAAAAAGATATATCGACGTAAAAAGCATTAATTAATCAATATATTTGACTACGACAGCAATTTGTAGAGTTCATAACAAATCAAAATCTTTCCTGTTCATGGCTAGTTGGATCGAAGTTTCCGCGAAAAAAATCAATCGTCCTAGCATATTTTCGAGGTTCCGTCGGCAGATCTGATTTCATCATTCTGATAAAAAATCGGACCCCTTTCTTTCTTTTTTTTTTTAAATGGAATAATGGTTGAAAAGCCTTATCGCCCATACGATGTTGACTGGAATTGTATCCCAGCTCTGCATTGTCTATTCTTTTAATAACACTGTATTCATTCACCTCTGAACCTTTGATTCATTGAAGAATATGACTAATTTCAAAACAATCCAATGCTCTAATGGCACCATGAAACGTTTGAGTATAACTACTCTGGCAGGAAATGAGCCCAAGACGGAAAAAATGAATCGCATTCCTAGCTACACTTATAGCGTTTTTCCTTGGGAAACCTGGCGCTGCACTTTTCAGCACTGTGCGGGTGCCGCGTGTTTCCTTGGGAAGCCGGCGCGGGTTCTCTGATGCCGGTCGTGTTTCCATGGGAAGCGAGCACTAGGAAAGTGCAAGAAAGTGGAGGTTTTGCAGCACCGACTTTTTTGGCGGTGCAGGAGGTTGGGTGCAGTTTGTTTACGCGCGAAACATGAATAAGGAAAGCCAACAAGTGCTTACTTATCTTCTTTTAGAAGAAAATGTCATCTTCTAGCCCTAGCAGTGAGAGTGACAATGAAGAATGAATGCGAGAGTGAATGAAGACAAAATTTTGAAATAAGAAAGTTTCCTCCATGTTTCCTCACAGACAAGCACGGAACCCGCGTGTTTCCTTGGTATGTGTTTTGAACTGCGTTCTAGGAACCAGCAGTGCTGTGACTGCACGGTAGGGAAACCTGGAGAATTAGTGCAGCACCTAACCCGCACCCAGTTTTCCCAAGGAAAAACGCTATTAGGAAACAATTAATGTACCCACCGTTACCTGCCTCGCTTATTGCGTTTTCACTTACAAGCCTCCTTCAGACCTTCCTTGCCGTTTCCGGAGGCCAACTCTATTCCACTCTGACTCCACTGGAATATCACATCTCCCTGAAATCACCCAGTGACGTCATTGTTCTCAGAACTGAGTTCCTGGTGCATTACATCAGTGTTTCCCCATTTGTAAACGCTACTAGTATATGTACCAGCTTTCATTGTTAGTAACGATGACTTCTTTTAGCCACGCTGCAGTTATTCATTGCTGGCAACTATGAATGTCCATGGCTACCCAATGAACCTTCGTCACTAGGAAACAGCACGAAAAACCTTCTTCGTAAGTAATAATATTGTTTAAACTTTTTACCGTGTCCAAAAAATTACACAAAATTAAGATACATTTTATCTTCGTTTCCACAAAAGACGGTCTCTCGGAAAGTGTGCCCCATGTGAACCCGTAAATTATCTCACAAGATTCCAGTTTCTTTTGCTCCAGTGCAAACTAAAACTGCCCAACTCGGCAACGAGTAAAGCTCACTTAAAAAACACTGTTATTATTATTATTATTATTCATATCAGTAGTAGTAGTAGTAGGTAGTAGTAGTAGTAGTATTACTATTATTACTATTATTAATAATAATAATAATAACATTAATATTAATAATAATAAATTAAATAAATAACAATACTGAAAAAAAAACGAAAAATTTTCATCAATCATGACTGTAAACTTTCACCCTCTGCCGGCGATCAAGTCAAGTTTTCCGTCCGGTTTCATAAACTTTTCGCTATCTCAATGGACATATTCATTGTTGTTCGTATTAGTCTTTGTTCTTTAACGTGATACAAGTTCTACTGTACACTATACCTTGTGCAAGTTAAAAAATGTGAAAAAAATTCTCAGAATGTATTTGGCACCTCGGAAAATCTCTGCGTCCGCATAACTTCATACTGACTGATCGGTCCCGAGCTTATCAAGTTAAGCGAGTTCTACTGTACATGTTTTTCTCTCTCGTTCGTACTTAACATTGCGTCGTTCTTTCTCCTTTCTCATTTTTGATTACTTCTGTAATAAAAAATGCGTTACCGACAGTTTCAACTGGTTTTAGAGACGAGTTTCTCTTTCACAAAGGACGGGTAAACCCGACGGAGTTTCGAGGTACGGGGTAATTATACGTTTGCTGAGGGACTCACGCGTGCCGTAGCTTCATAGTGTGTGCGTTCTTTCGGCGGGGAGCGAACAGCAGTTGCTGTGTTCTCACCGTTTTCCAAGCGTTTCTCAGCTCCCCCCTTAACTCACACACACTCCCAACGCTAAGCCTTAGCTATGGATATGTCCAAATTACTACTGTCCTTGTCTTTTCAGTACCCATAAACGTCAACTTTAACATTTTTGCACACATACACACAAAGACGGGAAACCCGCTTCAAAAAATGGTACATAAACAGGCAGAGTAGTAAAACCCGGGGAAGATACTTCTGTTAACGGCGACAGAAATCTACCCACACCGCCCAAGCAAACGCAATATCCTTCTAGGCAAACAAAACCCCACTAACCGCTTACAAACTCCGCTAAAGACCTAACAATGCATATATTTTTCTTCTTATTGTTTTCTTTACTTTTAGTCACACATTTCTTTCCAGCAATACTCTCGCGTCGCCAATGCGTGTACGCCACGAACTCTGTCCTCATCACAATTCTGTAATTGATCTTCTTAACGGGGCTTTGCATAGACAAACGCATAATCAGAGGTAAGCGACGTATACATCTTCCCAAACAAGAACAATAAGTAAATTAGATATCTTTGGGGAAATAGACACCGAAATGAAAAGTTGAAATGTTTATTAGTTTTGTTTTTCAGATGTCCGACGTCGCATCTGCAAGGTATCGTCGTCTTCAGCTGTCTAAGCAGTTTGCTAATGACCCCACTAAACAAAATGCTAATGTTCCCGTCTGATTTAAATACTTTAAAGCTAAAATGTAAACGGAAAGTAATTGAGTAAATCGAGAATGGAAGTAAACAATAACGGTGACAAAATTTACATAAAACTGTTATGTAAATTTATATAAATTTAAAAAAATACAATTACGAAAAATGCACTACTGAAACAATGAAAAGCACCCTAGAAACACAAAAAAGGCAATTAAAACAAAAATACAAATTGCCAACGGATAAATAAAACAATTGAAATACAAATGAACAAAAACTCGGTAAACTAAATACAAGTTTAAAAATACAAAAAGTACAAAATTACACGAGAAAGGCAGATACAACTATGCATGTAAATAAAAAATATACAAAACACAAAAGAAACAACCAAAATTAAAAAAACTCTTAATAAAAATAGCAAAATTACGACGATAAATAGAATTGTACAGATACACAATAACAATACACACTACAATTTAAAAATAGAGGCAGCAAATTTTTTACCCTTGAGTATACATCGAACCTTTATGTAAGAGACAAAAAGACACAGAATAAACTCTTACTTAGCGTCTTCCGTAGTGTTTATTTCACATTTGTCTGATAAAACTTATTGATCACAGCGCCACCCGAAGAATTTCTTCTGAACCTGGGTTTTTCTCTTGTATCCGAGTAGGACGAAAAGATTTGTCAGCACCGAAGTTAAAACGGTCCCAAGAATTGCTGGGAGCTAGTAATTTCTTGTCACACGTTTGTTTTTGCCATTGAGGGGAAACTGGGAGGGTTTATTGGTGCAATTGCTTGAATTGTCCACCGACTTTCATGTTGCTGGGGAACTGCGCCACAAAAAAGCACGGTCCACGTGAACGAGCAGGGCAAGTAAAGGACACCGGGACTCTTCTCACTCCCTCAGTTAGTTTATGAACCCGTCAGTGTAAACCTAAAAGCAGAGTGGCACAAACTTGCATGGAAAAGTTTTAGCTGGCGCTCCGCAAAAAACAGAAAGGCACGCAAAAGTAAACGGATGATAAATGACTTCGGGGGCTTATATTGAAAAACACAAAGCGAAATACTAGTCGTTCGTGAAAATAAGCGGACATTTGCCTAGCGTTTTTCATTTAACAAAAAAAAAGAAGACAAAAAGTTACTTCAGTCGAGTGGGCGCAAGTTGAGGAATATTAGGAAGATAATAAAAAAAAGTTACGAAACATGCCACGGGTTATCGCTCGAACGTAATTCTCAAGTTTGTATCACCTGACGCGAAAAAAGGGCGAAAGAAATGTTAAGGATTTTGATGACGTAGTAGCCAGACCGGATCTAAAAGAGACACAAGAGTCGGGCAATACTAGACTTTCTAATATATTTTTTTCAGTTATAAGCGGGGCTTTCACAGAAACGTAACATGATTGCTAAAGTATCACACTCTTTCGGATGTGGTCTCTTACACCAGGGGTTTCAATACACACTAGTTGGCATTTCCGGAGTACTAACACTGATATGACAATTGCACAGTATGTCACACAAAGCGAACGATTTATCGAAACAATAAGGAACTTAATAGTACAGCTAGACCCCGGATGAAAGGGACGCACACAAAAGTCAGGAATTACTACTCTTCGTATGGCTACTGAACGTGGCAACTACCAGGGCCTCAATTTGTCACACCAAGCGAAAAATTTGACAAAATATTTGGGACCTTGATCGTATGCCAAGACACCGGATGTAAGAGACAACAATGATACAAGCATTATCTTCGTAGTATGTTTTTCCCTACAAGCATTTCTTTGTCATTAAATAGTTTAACTGCTGGTAAGTTTTCACAGTGTTTGAGCACAGAATTCTCTTACAAACAGGCTATCTTACATCCGTGTCTACATGTATACAACAGAACAATTAACGTACCCACTCGTGCATTGGTAGCTTATCCAAAACAACAGTCTTCGCATAATCAAGCCGACAAGCTTATAGTGAATCCTACACTCACTATTAAAAGTTTAATTGTATTTGTTAAATAATCAGGAAAATGGCGTCACGTGGCTTCCTTAAGCCGTCACTTTCAAGAATGAAAGTGAAAGCAATTTTTAAAGTTCTAATTAATAAACGGAATATAGGGTACAATATTATACGTCAAAGTCTGAGAAAGGTCCAAAAGTTCTCTTACAAGCGGGGTCTCTTACATCCAGGTTCAACTGTATACAATAGAACTTCCCACATCGACTCGTCTTTGTGTACTGAAACCGACAAAAATCTGGCTACTCGAATTCAACAATACGTCCTAAATATTTCTGGAAGGAATACTCATTATGAACACTCTTCATCATTTTGGAAACATGGCAGCGCGCGTGTTCTTGACGTTACTCTTAAGACGCGAAGCGACAATCATTCCACACATACTTTCCGCTCTTTTATGCACACAAAGAAAACCAGAATAGGATATTGTCTGTGGCAAAGGACATTTACCTCAAGAAATTCCATGACGTCACGAAGAACCCACGTCACGCCATGTTTTCAAACATGGCGTGACAACGCCGTGTTTGAAACTCACCTTTCCCCTCAAAACAAGCTGTTTCTCTTCAGTTATCCCTCATTTCAACAAGCCTATCTTCTTGCAAAGAAGAACACGCGTCTTCAGAACCGCAACATTTTAATCATACCGAGAAAATCATATCACAAACTCATTTCAAATAGCTTTCAAAGACATTACAAAGCAGCAAATGGCCACGTGGGCCAGCTCGAGTAACCTAACATCGCAAAGCCCCACCTAGATGGCGTGCGTCCCAGTCAAACTTTTTCAACTCGAATTCAATCGCATTTTAAAATTCATATTGAAAAACTAGCAAAAACCACAATGGACCACGTGAGTAAGCTACAATAATGGGGAAAAAAACTGCAGATGGGGCTGTACATTACAAAGCCCCCCAAACCCACGTTACGTATTCAACCAACACAGTAATAGTCTCCAGTCCAGTTTTACTGCTAAATGATCTACTGAATCACCCGTGATCGTCCAGCTCAGTCTTTTTCGTCCTCTACATTCCTCGACTTCGACCTCCATTCCCTTTTTAAGTACAAACCTATTGATACGCCTTTTAACATATGAGACACGCGACCATTTGCCGCAGTCGTTCATCCGTCCTATCCTGACGAGCTTTTGAAATCATCTCTAATGCATCCCCAGTCCCGTAATCCTATCCTGTCCTTGCCTGCTTCTTTTGGTCGATCGGGAGAGACAACAGTCTTCTCTCTCTCTCTCAACTCCTACCAGGCAACGGTATCGAACCTTGTTTCGCTAATGTATTTGCACACGGAACGACGTTGATGCTACCAACAGAACACACACATCCCCACATGTATAGGCAAAGCTTCTCGCGACAGCCTTTTCTCCACTTGAAGACTGTTTGGAGAACAAGACCAAACCCGTCGCTGACATGCTCCCCGGTACTGGCCCAAGAACAGGCTTTAAAACGTATCGCCAAACCCCATAAAACCTGCATGAAGCACCTCTCAGTTCCGTATACGTGGTTCTATCACATTCTATCGCGTTCTGTCGCATGCAGATTGATAGACAAGAATCCCAATGAATCATCACTAACGCAAAAAAACGAGGGATTCACGACTAGATTATGCATCTGATTCTTATCTAGACGCCCACACATGTACCTCACCAACATCTATAACTAAAAAAAAGAGATGCGAATCAGCATGGGGACAGTTCATCGTACAATGTGGACGGACATGGGGGAATTCGAGATTGGGGTCAGCAGGGTCAGCTTTTTCTTTCCTTGTGCAGAATCTCAGAGCTTGATCACGAATTCGACGACTCTCAGCGACAATAAATCACGGTACGCCCCGAGAATGAAAATGAAAGAAGAAATATATATCACCAGAAAGTCATACGTGTTACTGCCTTCAATGCCATGGAACTCGACGCCTTTGGGGCAATTAAGTCGAACAAAGATTCCCTTGGCTGACGTGCCATTCATTACTAGCTCTCCAAGACACTCTATAATGCGTCGCAGAAAGGCGTTTTAGAACGGGAAAAACAAATGTAGCAGTGTGAAAGCTCGCCTTAACTCTCCCGGCACCCACAAGTTTCCATTTTAACTCCTGCACGCGATAAATCGCAACGAAGTTTCACTGCCAAGGTCTTAAAGGCAAACGTTGCTAAACTTTAAACGATTTGATCCTCTTCCACCCCTTCACTATCCTTGTATCATCCAGTGAATCAAACTCCTTCGAGAAGGGAAGTGAATCGCAGATACTCTTTTTGAACAACAGGCGAAAGTAAAACTGATTGTGACATACCTTCAGTTTTAAGTGATGAGGGAAAACATCGTAGAGATCAAAAAAAGAAATTCCTCGGCACTGTCACCAAAGATCCTTAGAAGCGTTCAGAAGTTCGTTTCTGGGACTAGAGTAATCCACACTGAGTCAAATCCCGGCTGGCACTGAGGATCCCGGGCCGGTGTACAGCTAGTGTCGTAGTCGATGGAACCCGCGCTGAAGGTAGCGGAGCTTTAAACCGGAGCAAGCAGCGTTGGTCCGGCCACACCATCGAGGCCACTCCGGCACAGCACAGCTACGTAACGCCTGCGCAAGCCGGCCTTCCAACGAGTTTTGTTCCTGGTAGAGAGGAACCCGGGCCGTCGTGCAGCAAAGTGTTGTCGTCGGTGGAATCGGCGAAGACGATAGCCGAGCACTAACCGGGCCAACAGCGTTAGTCCGGTCACACGGCCGAGGCATCATCGGCACAGGACAGCTGGTGCAACGCCTGCGCAGGCCGAACTCTCAATCGGTTTTGTTCGACAAGCGTTGTTTGGGAAAAACGTTGGCCGGTGCCGCGTGGTATAGCGTGGCATCCGAGTGTTTGTGAGTTGGGGGGAGCCGTTTGGCCTTCAAAAACGGCTTACCATTATGCACCCGGCGCTGGTGGCAAGCGAGTGATGTAAAGTGTTTGCAAACGCTTAGCTGGCTTACGAGCTTCGCTACAGACATGCAGTACATGAAGCCCTTTACACTGTCTTTGATTTACTCGAAGATTTGGTTGAAGCCGGGTTAAAATTTAGGCAGTTGAACTCCAGCACAGATGTCACTAACTGTGGAAAATGGAAATGGAATGGAAAATGGTTATTAAATAACTGCTTTTCCGGTTAAATAAATTTTATTAATTTACGAAGCAAAATTTCGACTAAACGTCAGGTGAACACAACTCAATGTAAATCAATGGCAATTAAAAAATTTCGGGTCAAGGCAATTTGAAGTTTTCAAGGTCAGATTCAAACGCAAGGTACAATGAATATCCCCAAGTTTTCTATGTTTGGATTCACGTATGAAGACTGAGCACATGTAACAATATAGCGAGCCATTTAAATTTCTCTGATCGTCTTTCTCCTACATTACGCTAAAATCCGAGAGAATCTTCAAATAAAGGTTATTTTGAAGTCGATACTTTTCACAGCTATTTTAATCTTGTTAGCCAAATCAAGTTAACCAAATTGATACACGTCACGTTCACCAAGTTTACGGGAATATTGCTCAATTCAAGCGTAAGAATGATAATTACCAATCCCTTGTTTTATTTTTTAATCATACGTCTCGCCGTTTAATCCAGTGGCTGTCTTGAATCACTCAATTACGCTCGCTACCCAAAAGGAAAGTAAATAAATAAAAATAAATAAATGAAATGTGTGATTAATTCAGACAACAGATGTCACTACTGCGCAATAACCATAAATCGACAACAACACGTCGTGTCGGACCGGCGACATTAAACTTGTGAGATTTGTTATTCCTTTCATCTGTCAGGAATTAATCATATTTAACTAAAAAAAATCTCATGTTAAACAATAACTTCAAATAAAAGCAAATTTTAATAAGATACCAACACGTACAAATTTAGCATCTGACTGAATAAGATGAAGAACAATAAGCATAAGCTTCTTGAGAACACGGTACACTTCCCTGAACAAGATTCTTTTACGCGATGTTGTGGCCGAACCAATCACCCCCAGTAAACAGAGGGATTACTTCGCTCTATTCCTCTCGGAATATTTCCCATACATTTTTCAATGCCTTTTCCCCAATGTTGCAGAAACACAAATTCTTTTTACCCTTATCATTACATGTGATTCATCACAATACAATAAGATTGATTCTCCAGCAACCAGCGGAAGAGTAAACTAACTTCTCGAGTAAACTATTGACAATCAGGCAACTGAATCTCATGAAATAATCTGCAAACCCTTTCCTGGCAGTAAAGTTACGCTTTCTAAGTTATATGTAAAGTAACGTACAACTACTGTTCAGCACATTCAGAAGAAAAACCTTTATAAATTATCAGTAACTGAAAGGAACATTTTCCTGTTTTGGTAGACAAAAATAGTTATTTTTCGCCGTATTTTCCTTACTTGTTTTAAGGTTAGTAGAAAAATCTACTCTACCTAAAGCGTTTCGACTTACCCGGCACCGGACATTCCAGAATCTTAACTCATTTTGCTAGAAATTACCAGTACTCATCAAGTGCTTTTGATAGATATCTAAACAAATTCTCGACATTACGGACTGAAACTTTACTTTTTAAAACAATCAACGAATAAACTTTAAAAAATAGCTTTTTCACTGAACATTTTCTTATAGATATTCCCATGAAGTACCGGGATTATAATGTGGCTTCACAATATCGGCATTCTGGTTGTTGTCTCCCCCCTGTACGTTTCGCCGAGCACCCTACACAAGCTAGGGGAAGAGGAAATATCTTCGAAAAGCTTCTTTTGAGTTGTTCTATAATTGAAACTTCCTTTCTCATCCTGTAAGATCATTTCATAACGCTTTTATCCTCTTATTCTTGTTTTTCTGTCTATTGCATTACGATACCAGGGATACCATTCTAGTTCTAATACCAGCGGCCAGTAAAGAGATTGAAGACTTGGAAGGCCAAAGAGGGTGGGCGGGTGGGGGCGTTAAAGACGGGCTACTACAAAAGCTGCGGGGTCCACTGACCATTTGTTTTTCTCTGGTAAAGAAAAGGAGAACCTCCTCCATTCCCCTTACTGAGGGAAACGCTCTTATTATCAACTATTCAAAAGTTGCCTGGGGCAGATTGCTTTTTCAAGCTCTCTTCTGTCTTCGGGGAGAAATTCAGTGTTAAATGACAAAAAAATAACAAGAAGAAGATTTACGCTGGATCTGTAGACGTAAAATGTTTGTAGTAGGATTTCTAGTTTTTATATATTTTATTACTATTATCTTTTTCACCTTGACGACCTACGTCGTACTCAAAATCCCAAAGAAAGAGGGGTGAGCGATGATTCAATACACGGACAATCCAACATACGGCAACTTTTACAAGCTAAGTCGGAAAGATATAAGGCTTTTCTATTTAGACAAGTTTCCAAAGTTGTAGGTCTACAATAAATCTTATCTAGAATCACATTTGTTTATTAATTCCTGGGTTCTTACAGCTAAACATGGATGTTAACCACGCACCGTAATGGCTTATTAAAGCCACCTTCATTAAGCTTGGCGTTGGCTACGTGCTTGTTTTCACAGTGTCGATGAGTGTTGCTGTCGTTGATCCTTTATATAACAATATATAAAAATGCATATGTATATATAAATAGATATTATATTACGCAGATATAGTGCAGACAAACTAAGAAAGTTGCCGTGTATTGGGATTGTCCGTATATAGAATCGGCCAATCCCCAAGAAAGGGTACCAAGAGAACGAGTTACAATAATTATGGCGCGCCCTTTCTCTTTGGCAGTAATGACAACACACCCCGTGTAGCCTACGCTTCTCAAGCTTCCTTTTCTCCGTTTCCGAAAAACGACAAAAGGGGGGGGGGACGACGACAACGTTCGAGTCCTAAACTGCTTTTCTTTTGGCTCGTCGTCGATTGGTATTGACCGTAGCAATGTCTTTTGCGAAGAAAAGAGTACGCGAAGGTTGCCCAACAAGAAAGGGGTTTTATATTAGCAACCAAAAAGAAAGTGAACACAAGAAACAGTTTGGAAACTTGAACCAGGTACCAGGCGACACGATTTGCACACAAATCGAACTCCTTTTCTTTCTTTCTTTTCGCGAAAAGGGCATGCAGATATGGTGGCATTTTTTATTAGTTATTTTCTTCTCTTCCCCGAAGCAAGTGCACTCCCTGCTTTTACGCTATTCGCTACTCTAGTTGTACTCATTGCTATGACGCTAAGAGATATGCGTCAATTTTTAGTAAAGACGGGCTCTAATTGTTCACTAAGTTCGCAGATGGCAATGCCCTTCAAGATCGTATAAAATTTGTGAAGTACTGCCTTTATCTGACGGTCTGTTTCGTTCCTAATCTATTTATTGTATATATATTTATTTATTCTACACAGTAGCCTACGCTTATCTATTATATTTTTTCTTTATTTTTATCCCCATTTTTTATGTTTTACCATTCTATTTTTTTTATTTCGCTCGCAACATAATCTTGCGCCTTTTGGTGGGTACACTAGTCACTCATTCCAAGCAGTATTCATATAGAGTTCTGCAACAAAAAAAACTTAACAAAGTGAGGGGGGATAAATGGAAGGGAACATCCTTTTACTGACTAGTTTTGGCTTCTGGGCGTTGCGAAGCTATTTGATTTTTGCTACAGACTTACATAAAATGGCTAGATCGTATAGCAGCTTGGGATTTGTTAGTACGTTTCGCACGTTATAGTGTACTTTGAGGAGCACAGTTTCCGAATTAGCATTGCTGTCTCCTTGTTTAGTAGGGTGCAGTCTGCAGTTGAAGAAAAGGTGGATGAGGCATTGTCTTGGTTGCTCTCGACAGTGGCACAGTTCCGAGTCACTTCTTTTTATACGCTTGGGGTAAGCCTTAGTCGCAAAATGTGTGATTCGCACTTGTATTTCGATTCCAGCCATTCTATTTATTACAGATTTTTCTGTGCTATTTTTCCTGTATTTTTTAATTATATTTATTCTATACTTTCTATTATATTTTTTCTTTATTTTCCATTCAACTTTTTATTCTATTTGTTCTTCAATCTTTTTCTATTCTATTTATTATACTGCTAGGTTTTAAGAATCCATTTCTTACAGATTTAGTTGTTCTTTTTATTCTATAGGTTTCTGCAATACTTTAGGTTTCGTGAAAAAATAATAGTAAAATTAATTATACTCCAGATGCTCCTCGGACAATTTTAAACTTCTTCTTTTCACCTAAGGGAACCAGTCAATCGGCTTTTTCTTATTTTGCTTCTTATTTTCTTTTAAAAGAGGAACAATATGCCATTACTGATGTATATGTTACAAGCGAAACATTAAGTGTCTTTACGAGACAATAAAGGAATATAAATACATCAAAGCAATCAATACTGGAACCATTTGCGTAAAAAAGGTAATGCAGAAAATGTTTTATTTGCAGAAAATGCAATGCCACAAGAAACTCGACACTAATGTTTGGACATCAGCAAACCAAAACACGCAACGTTGCCAAATCAGATAATATACTACTTCTGGTCCAGAACGTTCTGTTTCTTTCGTACTTAGCACCTACGTTACCTTTCTACTTCTCACGTTAAGTTACTTCACAAAACTGTCGTCTAAGCTTGTAATGCATTATCCTCTAACATATGCTTTACTTATGAAATACATTTATAAAATTCTGGGGTATTTACTACAAACTTAAAAAAAATGATCCCTTTCTTAAGCTCAGTTTTGAATATACGATTTTTCACGCTCTATTTTTCTTTTCCCCGACAGTTTCTTACTCACCCCGCACACACACATTCCTTGCGTTAATTGCTGAGGCGTTGATTTTTTAAAGCTCTTATCTAGCAATAGCTCATTAGCTATTTTCTCACCCAAAATTGCCCTGCGTTTCACTTTTCCCCCGTGTTTCTAAATTCTCCTTTATCCGGTACTAATTGAAACCCCAAATTTCCCTTGCAACAGCAATCTCATTTTTTCTATCTATTTCATTTTCATTCCACGAATTCTTTTTATTCACTTTTTTACTTTCCTTTTCTACACAGAGAACCATTATAGTAACATTATACAGCAACTTGACGTGTCAGCGAAACATTGACAAATGGCTCCAGTCATTGATTACCCACTACAGAGGCATTGGAACGAACAAAGAATTTCTCCCTGCCTCTTATCATAAGAGAGATGATCCAATTAACCAAATTAGCTTCCATTCTCTCTACCCCCACTTGCTCTTTTTCAGCTCACTTGCCAGATGAGCTCCTTTACCTCCAGAAACATCTTGAGCCTTTCTTTCCCTAAGAAACTAAAAAAAAAATCCTACTTCGCTTGGTACCTATAATCGATAGCAGATAATCTGCACAGAAAAGGGGAAATATCGATTAGCTGAGCTCCACAGCCGTTGTAAGAATCTTCCTCCCAACTCAACACGAACCCTAAGCCTAATTTCCTGACTATGCTAATCACCCTGTTCCTTAACCCTCTACCCTCCATCAATGACAAATTCCAACTATTGCATACCACTAGCATTAAATCGCGTTTTCCTCTTTACAATCCTTTTTTTCGACAAAGGACGATGTCGAGCATACCCACGCAAAAAAGGGGACTAAATGAACGGGAATCATTGAAGCGGATCCGAGGCTTTTCACCCCATAGCCCCCCTCTTCTTTAGATCAGCGTAGTAGAAATCAGGACCCACGAAAGAAAGAACGATGGAAGGAAACCGAAGCAGAAACCCGCCAAGTTTATGCCTTCGCTTTTAGCATTTAGCTTCTCCCATTTACGAGAAAGGAAAACTTTTTTTTTTCGAAAATGGGGACTGATTTTGGTCTTGGGTGCGCTGGGCTATAAAAGCCTTGTGTCTCTAATCTCCCAGCAATCAATATCTATTCCGTTTCCAATCAGTCAGCTCAGCACTTTTTTCTTTTCTTTTTTTTACATCTTTGATGACCCAAAGTCCTGCTCAGTCTTTTACCAAAACGCAAATGCAACATAATCTCTTCCGTGGCTACGGGCGTTTCATTCTCCACGCAGCAATCTTTGCCCTCCTACCAGACAAACGCCCCCTCGCCCCTCCTACTATATTAAGGCTGTTTCCAATGCCATCTGAACACGTGTGAGCGAGTGAAAGTTAAAGCGAGCTAGCATGAGCGTGCTGTGAAAATTGGAAACAAAATAATAAACAATTCTTTATAATGCACGAACGGTAAGAAGCTCTGCCTACACCGTTTTCGACAGTAATAATAATAACAATAATAATAAAACACACGCTGCTAGCTGTGTAGCCATTTAGAGTTACGACAGCTTTCGCTTATAGAGGGCGTTGCGCCTCCGCTAAATAAAAGCCATTGTTATGGGAGTTGGTTCACTTTGATTTTCTCGTGTCAATAGTACAGTACAAGTTTATAAATATTTACTGACGCCTTCGTTCAGGAGAAACTCCACATTTTGGTTTTCATTGTTACAAATGGGGTTTCAATGTTTTGTTTACAAACTTCTTGCGTGGTATACAGTATAATTATAATACAGTCCGGTTAAACAATTTCTGATCGCATGTGATGGTTGGAAGCGATATCAATTCTAACATGTTTACGGATATGTGTACCAATGGGAAACGGGTGCCGGCTAAACACATGTTAGTGTAACGTGGCGTTTTAACGGCCGAGGATACGAATTGAATATTACGTTTATTAAGATCGGAGAGGGCTACATAGTAAGTGAAGGGAAGGAGTTGTTAGTAAGGCGAACTAAGCCCAGGTAGGCCTATCCTCCTAAGAGGAAGAACCAGCCCGGACTGAGCTATTGATGGTGAGTAGAGGGGGGTATTTATACAAAGTTTAGGGGTCACGGATAGTGTGAATAACAAGTGTCAGGTACAGTTGACGTGACACTTGTAGAAACAGGACAGTAAGGAAGTTATAGTAAGGGGGCACATTTTCACATCACATTAGACTAATTCAACACATGTGTTTTTTTAACATTCAAATTTTTCCCTCCCTCCGCTCCTACCCATCCTTTGCCCCCCCCCCTATTTTCTACCGCACTAGGCAGTCTAAGGCACTCTATGGTTTTCTAAGCTTCGCCCCTCTCCGCCCCCTCCCTTTCTTACCACATTAGGTGGCTCAACCACCTTCTACTGCATTCTGTGTTTTTGCTCTTCTTTGCCCCATTATCACCTAGCATAATAGGCGTTCTAATCCCTTTCTGCATTTTTCCGAGTCGTCAACCCTTACTTGCCCCCCCCCCCCCTGGCTTATCGGTTTCTGCAGAATTTCCGGATGGCCAATGGCCATATCGAATTATCGCGACAACTTTTTGCCTCAGGGGTTTTCCCTATGCCCCCCCCCACTCCCCGGATAGCCCGGGGAGATAGAAGTAGGGGGGGGGGGCGTTTCCCCTTGGCTATAGTAAACGCGACCTGACGGTGACAAGTCACCTCGCCTTTCTGCACTTTGGCGCGCGCGGTATAACATGTTCTTATAGCCTCGATCTCTTTTCTCTTTCGCTGCCAGAAATAAACTCCGATTTCCCTTCAGTGAACCTAGCGATGGAACTATTACCGGCGAAGGAGGATATACAACCTCGTTTCTCGAAACCGCCCCTCCCTGTTCCGTTCGCCAAAGAGGGGCAACTTTAGCCAAATCTTACTGTTTTCCCTGGCAAGTGACCCTGGCGGGTCAGCACCCACCAGGATGACTCGGGGGTAGTCAACCAGCCTGAGTGACACCCGTGATCATGAAAATGCTCGCCGCCGACGTCTTTCTGGCCTTGGCTGCCGTCTCGTCCTCCTGGCAAGTCGTAAAACTGGATTATGGGCTTTCTAGATCCCCTTGACCGCTTTCGCAGGGGAGGGCCTAAGATAGGAGAGAGGGAGCAATTAACATGATGGTAGAGGGGGTTGGGGCTAAACAGGAGGCCGGGAAAGGAGCGTGCTGGTACCCGGGGCTAACGGCACTTGGCTCCGGGTCTGTAAACCTCCCAAAGTCCGTTCGATGACGTGCCAAGAGAGGGAAGATTCGCTAAAGATACGGACTGTCGTTATATGCTCCCCTCTTTCCTTCCTCCGCTTAGACGTCAATCTTACGGCTTTACAGCCCCTCAATAGAAACACAAAAGCCAGTAGGTTTGCGCTGGGAAGCCTCAACAGAGCAATAAGCAGAAAATAAATAAAAAGGTTAAAAGCCAAATGGAATAAAATATAGATAAAACAGGTTTAAAGCGAAATAACGTTTCTTAAGGAAATGAAGAAAAATCACCAAAAAAATCTCAACGGATAGGGGTAGTGACGTGCGCAGAGGGCGTTGTTGGCAGTGTTAAGCTTTGGTGGCAGGAGCGTTAATGTTATTTCTTCCATTGTTATCGGTTCACACTTCAAGGTATTTAATTGACAGGTATGACAGGCAGCGGTCAAAATGACAGCAGTCACTGGCTGACAGGAAAAGGTGACAGCACTGCAGAAAAGGAAACAGACAGTTTAGAGGTAATTGACAGCTAAAGGTGTTGGTATTTCTTCGCTGAGTAGTGCAGAATGGTTTAACGAGGTTTGGATTTGTTTCGAAGGGTACGTGCCCTGGGCGCCAGGCTGGAAGGGCGCCAGGTTGTTAAGTGTAAAAGATAAGATATACACGCGAAGAGGGTTTCTACTCTTGATGTCGTTTGGGTATAGCGCCAAAAGATTTTTTTTAGGAAAAAGACTTGTACGATTACGATTTTTTTAAAAAATTTTCTTGCAACACTGGGACGCCACTTTCTTTAGTCTGGCGGTAGCACCCACCTTCGCACCTCCAGAGCAAATTGTTGACGCTATTTAGCGTGAAATCTCGCCACAAACCCTTCGGAATTATGAAGCACAATTTTACTCGCAAAAATATACAAGGTTCAGCTATGTCCACCAAATTAACATGCAATTTGCGCAACAGTACCTCGTGCACTTGCGGAGTAGTCTTTTTTCCCTGAAAAGTCTCCAAATAAATTCAATATGTCGTGGAATTTGGAACTTTCATCGGACCTTCAGGTGCAATAGAAATCAGTAGAGTTGTCGCATAATAATACAGACAGATTACATAAAAAACTCTGTCATGTGTCTTCGTGAAAAACACTTGTCTGATTTTATTTACATCATATTAATTCTATTTTGTAAATTATATCATGCCAGGAAATTCTATCAGGAAAATTACGAAAATAAATAGCTACTGCCCAAATATTGATATTATACAAAAAACTAACACGACTGTACGAAATTTAACCTCCTCTAAACTTATGAAACCATTAATAGCCGGAAGCCTAAGATGGCGTGCATTAATAAAAAAATTTATTGCACTTGCAAACCCAATTTCCTTTCCTTTCGTACATTTACTGAAAAACAAACATTCAACGAGATATTTTAAGTGTATTTTGACCTTTCTTGAAAAAATTATTCGACAATTGCCATAGGTATTGTTGCTGCTAATATTACTGTCAAAATCGTTTTTTGAAATATGGAGGCTTTTCTGAAATATCACCTGAACTCATTCCCCGTGTGATTCTGTCCGGCGTTTGCGTATCCCCGGGCCTTTAAGTGGTCTACAGTACAGTTCTAACCCCTTTTTTTTGCTCTAAAACACCGTGACCCTAGAGATCTTCCGAACCCTAACGCAACAACAATAAAAGTTGTTTCAGGTGTGCATAATGACCGATACGACGTCTTCACGGTAAGGGAACGACTTGTGGCTGCCGTATCGGTCCGCCAGGGGACAACTACCAGCAAAAATCACGAAGAACGTCACGGAAGACTTCAGAGTTCCTTTTGGCTAAGGTTTTCAACTAGAGGATGTGCCAACACACTTCTTATCTCCACTTTCTGGAGCGGAATATTTACCCTTGAAAGCGGCAGATTCCAATTTACCAAATACGTAAAGCAAAACAGAAGCCAAACAATACATTCTTTCTCCAACATTCACTTCTCGTCAATATAACGTCCCAGTTTCTTTAGACGTCAATTTGGAACACTCGCCACGCCAGATAATATGCGGATTTCCTTAAGGAAAAAACTGCAATAAAACCGACATTCTTCCAAACGACGGCTTAAAAAGCTACCCTTCGTGATGCATTCGGAGAGGTGACGGCTGAAATGCGCAGCAAAATGAACAGGAGAACATGGCACCTTATTCGTCGGTACTGAAATCATGGCAGAAGATAGACTGTCGTCCTGAACCCATAACTAGCAAATTTCCCCTAAAAAATGTGGTAGAGTGGGACTACTGCCCACTCTCTACACACACAAAATACATGTCATAGTTCTTGTCTTCAGTAATCATTACAGGACACATCTTTGGTCCCTTTTCTCTCAACGTTCCATCATCCACTCTTGCGCGATTCCCAGAAACTCACATTAGCCTGGGATGTAAATGTCCTGATACGATCTTCGCGTACCCGGCAGGGGATATCGACAACCCAATTACCGGACGGGGGATCTCCTTCCGGGGCCCGTTTCTGTAGTGCAAAAACTTTAATATCAGATCAGAATATCATTAGGAACGTCTTACAATCCCAAATTTCCATGACAAAGCAAAAACTTAAGTCGAGTTTAACCCTCCCCAAGGTCAACCCCTCCCTCTTTTCCTCGTCCTCCCTTTTCTAAAAACAATATTCAAAAATCGCCCCCCACTCTCTTCCTCCCATTTTGGAACTATTCTGTTAAAAAAAAATCGCCCCTCCCCCACCACTGGCGCCGGGTTCTGCAAATTCCCCCGCCCCAAAGAGGAATCGCCCCGCGGAGTCAGGTTTTGTCACGTTTAGCAGCACGACAACAGTGTCGTGGCCCCCAAAGCTCGTTTGAGCTGAGCGCGGCGACAAAGTATACATTTATCGCGTAAAAGCCCTTCCACCCCACCCCGCTTTCCCTTCGTGCTACCTCCCCAAAAACGTATAAGAGGAGCTGAAGGACCTACGCCAACAGCAAGACGTAATTTTCCCCCAGCTCGATGCATAATGGAGAAGTCAAAGCGAAGATGCCTCATGTATAACGCATCCCAGCTCTCGGTGCTGCCAACGACTCCTCGCCCCTCCCACCATGTCCCTCCCATGCTTTATCCATACCTCGATGAATGTGCACGCTAGAAATTGGAGCTTTCACCCAGCACAGCAGCAACTTTCTTGGGCAATGAACCGTTTAAAAAAAAAAAAACTTTTCTGAAGGCTCCGGAAAATTACCTGCCGCCCAAGTCGAACGACGAGCGATACCACCATCGCCGCCGTCGACGACGGGCTGTTGCCAGCTTTTACGTGTCAAACTTGCCACAGCTGTTAATGATGCACGCGGTGCATTAGCTATTGAAAAATCCAAGCTCCCGAGACGCTCACCAAAGTCACTTGAAAGCACTGTGAGGGAAAATCTCTTTTTGGGTTTCTTTCTTTTATTCTTTCTCTTCATAACCCCTTTTTTAATAGCTGCACCCTTTCCCCACACACGCTCTACCCGCCTTTGTAGTCTTAACGACCTTACTTTTGAATTTCATTTGGGGAAGCGAAAGAGTACTAACAACATTTCCCTGACTGCTACAATAGTTCTGACATTTTCCCTTTTGGCCTGAGAAATAAACACAGCGTGGTCTTTGATAGAAGAAGATGGGGGGAGGGGGGAGAAAAATGGAATGCCTCTTTATGAATTCCAAATTTTAACTTAGGGTTCTTCGTACCGGGTGAAGTTAACATGGTGTTGAATTTAGTTGACACGCAAGGGATTCAAGTTCTTTTTTTTATTGGTGGTAACACGTAAGTGGAGAGTAAGAGCCAGTATCAAAGACTTGTATGGCTCTCCCTCTTCCCCGCGTATGAAACAAAAGTTAATTAGGAACAAAGTCACAGTTCCAATTACTGCAGCACTAGTGGCACCAGCAACTAGTCTTCACGATTATTACATGGCTTCGTAACCGAGTTGATGAAAAGCAAGCTCAGGAACCGTAGTAAGGGTTCTGGGTGTTGTGTGATCACCCGAGCGACGCCGAGGAAGAATGCTGCGGCGCATTAGTATCGCAACAAGCTCACGTGGTCATCAAAATACATTTGGGTTAGCACTGATGCCGGTTATAAAAAAAAGGAAGTTACCCAGCTTCTGGGTACTCTCGGTGGGCACGCAACGCCATAAAGCGTAACGCGCAATTCCGCCCGTGATAAAAGTACACTTACGATGAGACTCTTCTACTACCGTTAGGGGGCTAATGGCTAGGACTGTAATTTGCCAGTCGCACTATTGAATGGAGGCGCCACTATATGTATTTCATATGAAGTGTCGGAGTTGGGCGCCAATCAAGTGGAATGGGACACTTGGGCTCGCACTCTAGTCACGTGACATATTTTGATGAATCAAGTCGACAGAAATTAACTGCTTGGGGGAGAAGAATAGTCGAATTTGGCTTTTATTTAATTGGCTAATTAGGCGGACTGGTTTTCGAGCAGACCTGCTTACGGTTGGACTAGACAGCGCCACTGTGGGCATTGACTGCCCAAGTGTCCGATTCGGGCGTGAATCAAGTGGATTGCGGTTATTTCGATTTGAAGCCAAAATTTGACGTAAGAATGTGGCATTATTTTGGTAATGGGTCTTAAAAGTTGGATAAAATACTTGACTTTTAATATGACTGTGTTTGTGTGCTACATTGCCTTGAATTTCATGAAACAAACTTTGCTTCGTTTTGACTTAACTTGGCAGAAAAATACATAATATTTTACTTTCATCGACCTATTGTCTTTTGATGCAAACTTTCCATCATCCAAGATAGTCATCCGGAGTTTCCGTGACGCCACAACCTCTCTAGAGCGAAGGAATTGCTCCACTTTTGGGAATTCTAATAGTCGCCTTGTTTACTGGTGAAGTTAGCAATATGGGAGAGTCAAACACTTCCGACAAAAGTGGATACACTGTAAAAAAAAATATATGTAAATTTACGATTGCAGCAAAAGAATACAAGGACTTCATTGTAAAAATACATTAAAAATGTTTTTGTTCAACAAATTCGTCGTTAAAAAAATCATTTTTGTAAATATTTTTACAGTGAAGTCCTTGTATTCTTTTGCTGCACAACGAATCATTGTAATTTCAAAAAATAATTTTTTACAGTGTAGCTAGGTCACCAAACTGCCAGTTGGCGATTGTTAACGCTGCAACGATAACAGCGCAGGACAACTTGTATTTTTTGCCTTGTATGTGCTATTCATTCCGACTAGTTAGTTTTAATTCAGATTTTTTAAATTCAAAGCTGAATTTACTAATGGGAACTGTGGTTTAACAAATGTATGTATTTGCTCGCTGTATCCATTCCTAGACTACGACTCGATGTTT
Source organism: Triops cancriformis (assembly GCA_020615345.1). Classification (NCBI taxonomy): domain Eukaryota; kingdom Metazoa; phylum Arthropoda; class Branchiopoda; order Notostraca; family Triopsidae; genus Triops; species Triops cancriformis. Next base: position 9,021 of record JAHZNP010000409.1, on the reverse strand, counting down.
TCCCTTAAATCCATCGTTTGACAACCACTCTTCAAATCTGAAAAAAGATTGTCCCATTCTCTAAACGTTGCAATCTTTCTTGGTATCCTGAAAGCAAACTTTTTTTCATATCTTTAAGAAAGAGCCCTTCCGACCCATTGACAACTTGCAATCCACAGAACTCTTAATATTCCGGATTCTCAAACTATTCTCTTGTAAAAAGCAAAAATAACAGTTCCCAAAGGACTCAAACGACATCCTTCTGTGTAAAATCCGTGCTTGGCCAAATTACTCCAAATTACCCATCTGTTCCTAACGCTACCAACTCCAAATTACACGCAAACTCGAAGAAATACGTTCTACACCGTCAGTACTTTACCAGCATTAGCTAAATAGTACGTTCTGATAACAATTTGAAAAACCTGAAAAACCCGAAAATAAGGGGGTTAAGTTAAATATACACATGTGGACTATCTTCAAGCAAAAAAGCAAATTTCCTCCCTGTTTTTCCTGGCTCTTCTAAGGCTGACGAACAGCTTTTGTCCTCTATGGGTGAAAAAAGAAAAAAATCTAAAAAAATCGTCCTATTTCTCGGGCGACACGAAAAATTCTTCTTATAGGTAACCGAGTTACATAAGTTCTCTTTCAAACGGAAATGAGAGTACCCGAGGAAATAGACTTTGGTACGTGAAAGTTGTAAATGATCCTGTGAGAGAGAAGGAGGACGTACTGGCGTGTTGTGTGCTAGCACCCCACTTACTTTATTACGGGGGCTGAGAATTTCATTTCTAATGCAGTTACGTCACACTTTGGGATAGACAACAACACTATCAACACAAGCTGATGGACTTTACCCGTGTTGTTGGGGTGAACCAAAAAATATATATAAAAAGATGGGAAAAAGACGGTGGACAGTCCAGTTTGGCAGATATTTACTTTACCCGGATGAAACGGCCGCTGCGCGCCAAAATTGTCAGCGTCTCGAGTGTGGGGCTGTCAACGCGGACCTTTCAATAGTAAACTAATGCCTGATGATGTATGTTCGCAGCTATGGTCAATAAAAGAGGAGTTAGGGAAAAAATAAGGACTTGCACACCTCCAGTCATACGGAAGAGCAAAGGAACTCACCCAACTATGGAGACTTTTCTCTTATTTTTCTCCCTTTGGCCCTGTAACCTAATGTTTACCATTTGCTCATATTCCCACGCAGGAGACAGGGGCGAACCAACCAGGAAAAATATCCATGTCTTACATCTTTTACCGCTATTCAAGAAACTCACCTCCCACCCCAACAGAACGGCGACAGGGATGAGATGACAGTCTCCTTCTCCTTCATTAGTCATCAAAGTTTCCATGTGGGGCTTCACACACCGAGACATTGACTGGCATATTTTAGGCAAACCTCAGCTTATTTACATTGAACACGAAGTCTGGCGTCTGGTTTTGGCTGCCGCTGTGAACACTCCACGACTTAGGCATAGTCTCTCAGTAATCAAGAAGAAAGAATGTTAGTTAGTTTTGAAAACGGAAAATACATACAGCAATACACAATAAGAAAGATACTTCTAAATGAATACGCTCAGAAACAAATTACAAATAAATAATGAAGGATTGACTGATACCTGAGTCGAAATTCGCTTAAATTCCTAGGATCGGAAGCAACCGGCCAGTATGAAGTTACGCGGATTATGACGTTATCCGAGCTGCCGATTCGTTACGGCTGGAGATACTGATAGAATAAAAAAAATGTCGTTAGAGGAGTATAATAAGTATGTTATAAATAATATTTTGCGTTTCAAGAGAAGTTAAAATAGAGATATTTTCCTACTTCTTCCAGAAATAAGCCGTAGTTTAGCGCTGATTAACAATCTTTAGGTTATAGGGCTTTTGCTTTTTCCTATTACGAGTGATTCTTACGATTAACATTATTTCAGCAGTTGTCCAAAATGTTTTCCTCGTCTTTTTTATTTTCGAAATCACTTTTTGATCAACAACATACTTTTGAGCCATTGGTACTTGGGTTTTATTCTGGTCCAAGAGGGACCAAACTTAAAATCACTGGGCTAAAGATAAAATTGTTGCCTTCTTTCTTGAGATTTGCTTCTCACCCTTTCTACAAGACGACTGGTTAGGAAATCAAAACGCGAAATAAAGGGCTGTCAGAGGTGATTTTTGTGATTTTAACTATACAGACCTCCACAGATTCCACTACAGACAGATTCCAAGTTCTTTATTAATTGCATATTAATAAAGAACTTGGAATCTTTCTTGGAATCTGTCTGTAGTGGAATCTGTAGAGGTCTGTATAGTTAACAGGACCTACGTGTCACTATAAGGTACGAAACGGGGAATACAAATGTATAAAGAAACACTAGTTATGAGGTTAACCGAGCTGATTTAAACCAATTCCGTCTCCACTGAAAAAAACGGTATTTCAGTTTTAGTTGGAAGTTAAGCGAGTTATTAATTTAACCGAGTTGAAGTTAATTGGACTCTACTGTACTGTACATCTTCACACTATGCCTAGAATTCTTATGTTAAGGTTCAAATTCAACATTGTTCGGTGCTCCGTGATTGTGGAAAACAGTATACTCATGAATGTAAATTATTCTTTATTTGAATAATATTGTTTTAAAAAGAATTATGTGCTTCTTAAAAGAAATAGCTATACAAAGTAAACAAAGTCAGTTGTGCTTGAGAAACAATGCTATAATACGTGATTGCTTTTATTGGTAAATTGATTATCGATATCCCAGAAAACAACACACTCGCAAATTTGAATGGCTTTTCATTTTAATAGTATTTTTTCTAATTCAAACTACGTATTTCTCGAAAGAATCAGTTACATTATTTGTAAAATAGCTCCATAAATTGTACACATAGTTGCAAAAATGTAGTTATGTTCAACATATTCGAAAATATTACACATTCAACGTACAGTTCACAAATATAAATATTAATAACTAATAAACAAATACGTTTTTGACTCAATAATGATTAAAAATTATACCAGTGTGGAACGAACGAATGTGATCACGAAAGGGAACAAAAACGATATGAATAAAATAAAGTAATTATCCTATAAATGTATAATGAGAAAATATAAAAGAAAATAAATCAAGCGCTAAAGGCGCAGCGAATCAGGGACAAAGGAAGAATTGCAAAGAGAGAAATTCAAGTTCTGGCCCCCGATGTTGATTAGTATGCATGGGGGTTTACGTTCATTACGACCGTAATCCACGTCGTGGCGCTGCTGACGTGTTAGACCGGTCCGGTGCTTCTGCGACTGAAGCACGTTTCACCACTTCAGGTGAGAAGTGAACAGGTTCTAAAAGTCGCAGCCAGACCAGATTACCAATCTCGAGCTTCTCGTCCGTACTGTACTGGAGACGGTACACACGACGTCTTGGCAGTTGCCAAACCCTGTCGTGCGTCCTTAATTGGACAGCACCCAGACAAAGAAAAACTAGCGTTGATTTTACACACTACAACGCCCAATTCGAGCAATTCCTAGTAGATTAAACTTCCTGCTATTGTCCATATACTCGGCAACCTTATTAATGCTACTATTTTAGCTTATATATTGAACCGTCTTGGTAAACGTATATTCAATTCCCTTGTTTCCGTTTAGAATCGAGCTTTTAATTCCATTCCAACTTACACGTGTCAGAATATTTATTTTCTGTTTTTCAAATGGAGCGTCGCGGCACATTTCACAGGGGAAGAAAGACCCCGGCGCAAAATTGATTTACGCAATGACTGTTGTTATTACTTGAGTCACGCCAGTTACTCAGTGTTAGAGAGTTGATTTGGGAATGCCAACTTTTACTTTGGCAACAATGAATATTCCACGCGCTAAGGCTGCCGCATGGAGTGGAACATTCCTCCCCGGCAGCAACGAATGTGCCCGTCGAAGGAGGTGCTTAGCAGGGCTCGACACATTCATTGTTGGTAACCATAAATTGTGCTTTCCCTTCGACCTCATTGAGCTTTATGTAATCCAACCGAACTAGATCCTACCCAATGTAAAATAACCCAACGAATTCTAATCTGTTAATAAAAGTCGGCAAAGAGCTATGCTCCTGCTGATAGGAGGGAGTGGGGCTCGTTCAATCAATTTTTACTTTTTTATATCTGGATAACTCCGCACGTCATGAAACGGAAAACTTTGCAAGTTTTTAGGAAGCCTTATCATCCGCATTACTTTTCCAGTTGGTAGTTTTTTGTTTCAGTTACAGAGCCGGAGGCATGCTCACCCATATGCAAGGTTAAATTTTTGGTCGGAGCCTTCACACTCTGTCCTATATTTAAATATTTATATTTGCTCATAAAAAAACATACATATACTATGGCAATATTATTGGTAATTTAGATTCGTTAAGTTAGGGTAGCAAAGGTTTTACACGCTAAAAGCCCTTACTAAACACTAGCTTAGAGTAGAGCATGCGTTAGAGCAGAAAAGTACTGCGTCCTAACTGAACTCTGCAGAAAACAATTTATAGTGGCCATATTACAGGCCACTATGAACTGGCCTCCGTTTCGTGATAAGTTCCCCAACTCCTGTAATGTAATACTTGATTAAGCTTTTCAAGAAAAATGCCAGATGCTCACACTGGTGAATAAAGAAATTGCAGGGCAAATCTAAATCTGCCGTCTACAACTCGTTTCTCAACTCGTCTAGCAGTACCCAGAACCAACACCAACTTACTGCGTCGTTCGTACGGTTTCATTTCTAAGTTTTTAGCTTTCCGTTGTACCCCTTAGGCCTACATTGATTTCAACATCTTGAGCCCTATCCAAGAACGCATTAGATGTCACTACACTACTGCTTTAGTCGTCGTACTTTTTGCGTACTTGATTACACAGACTGGATAAGAAAGCCATCTCTTTCACTGTTGTACCACGAGCTGAAGAAAGTCAAGACATGCTTCTATAACGAGACGCTGAACCTTTATACCAGAGAACGTCGAAAGAATATGTAAAATATACGTCCGTCTTTTTTACTGACGTACTGCACTGTACAGTACTCGGCAAAACAAGGCCCAAACAAACCATCCTATTGCTAACGTCCCACGCCACTGGTAGCAGGCCCTGGGACGGTCAAAAACGTTCGTAAGACGCAAAAGAGGGACACCACTCGCGCAACTGGCGAGCCGTTAGTTACAGGAAGGATTGTTCAAGTCGTTCTTTCTGCCGATTACTGTAGAGTACTCTCAAAACCAGTGACCCTAGCCGAAGTCTTTTTGCTAGCGCCACGGCACTTGTGCGAGCGGTGTTCCGCTCCATGCTCGCCCGAACGCTCCGTGACCCACAGCAAGGCTTTCGCAATGGGACATTTCATTGTTGGCCTGCGCCTTGCTGTAAGTACAGTACTCGGCAAAAAAAACGGGCCAAACAATCTTCCCTATGCTACAGCCACGGCAGTTGCGTGAGCGGTGTCCCACTTTTTCGTCTTTTGAACGTTTTTGACCCGCAAGGCTTCATCTCCCCAGTGGCTTGGGACGTTAGCATAGGACGGTTTGTTTGGCCCGTTTTTTTGGCCGAGTACTGTACAGGAACGTTGATCGGGGTGGGTTTGTTGTGCCGAGTATTTTACGTACTCCACTAAGAGTAACTTGAATTGACTTGAATTAAATGACTGAATGACTAACAGATAGTGCCGGTAGCAGATGTATTGCAGACGCCCATTAGCCTCTTGCAGCACACTATTCCAGAAAGAACGAGCACAGTCAAAGAGCGCAAGATCATTCCGGGTTCGCGTAGGATAAGCGACATCGTAATTGTATTTTTTCAAATGTTTTATGGCTGTTCATTTGCATAATACGAGGAATGAGAGCGTGCGAAAAACTACGACATTTGCATAATATAATTAAGAAGCTTTCCGCTCGCTAGAACTCTTGATACCATCGCTACCGAATCCTCTTACAGCTCGCACTTTTTCCCCATGAATCCATTAAATATATTTCCACATACTATAATACAAGACTTTCCACTCAACTCCCTGTATTCACCTACCAAACTGCCAGTACGAAACTCCGCCATTATAACTCGTTACGGGACACAAAATTTACGAAAAAGGGTGCAATTTACGTTATAAAAAGAGTAAATAAAGCCAGTTAGCGTGGATTTGTTTAAATGGACTTATCACTACTTATAACAATTTTCTATTTGAAACACTCGAATTAAAACAACGCGTTTTTACCAAAGCAACTTTTCCATTTCAACCACGTAACTACAATTGTGTTATGCCTTTTTAAAATTTCCCGCGCAAATACTTGATGGAAAGCAAGGGCTACTTTTGAAATAAGTTAATCAGAAATCTTTGAGAAGTTTGAAATAATTAGACGTACTGTACATGTTCAAGCTTAATTCTGTAATCATACATGTTGAAGCATTGCAAACTTTTCGTGAAAAAAAAATCAAGAAAAAGTTATTTTCGAAAAATTCGTAGTTATTGAATATGAACGCTTGTTTAAGCCTTACGACATTTTCAAAGATTTCAGTTGCCGGTCAGTTCTTTTACAGCAACGAGTCTGTTAAACTTGTTCACCGTTATAACATCGTCTCTTAGTTTTTTTCTCTGCTGTTTTCTAGGAATGTTTCCTTTATTTTAATGTGTTTTAAGACGAACCACGTCGTCCATCCGACGTATTATCGTCTACGGCTCTCTTTGGCAGAAGAACGTTTCCTAATAAGCCCTAAATAAAAATGTAAGACTAATGGGACCTTTTTGTCAGAATGTAACTTTCAATTACATTACAGTCTTACGAACTGTTTTAAATAACTAAATTACAATTACTTTCAATAAGTGAACTGTGCTACAACATTACAATTACACATTACTACTGAACAACACTGGAAAATGGCACGACGTTTCTTTCAGTCCGTACTTGCCAGTACACTCCCATGAGTCCTTACGTGTTATTAGCAGACATCTTATAAAAAATAATGTGACTAACGTTTCGTAATCCCGCATGTGAAAGCACGGCAAGTTTTTGCATAAATTCGGTGAAATATACAAACTTTAGGATCTCTTCACTTTTTTACGGAAAGCATTTTTGTTTAAAAGGTCACGACATATTAAATAAAAATAAGACATAAATTTCAGATGCGTATTAAAAAAATAAATAAACTAAAATAGGAAATAAGCTAAAAATAAAAAAGTAACCTAAACATAAAAAATTCAAAATAAGAAAACAAGCAAACAAACAAATAAAAAGAAGATAAAGTCGAAGAAATCAACCGAAGAATTTTTTCCCTCGAATTCAACCAATCAATCCAACCGTGTTTTTCGACAACACTCGTCGGAAAACTGTACAATTGGAAACCCATTTTCTTTTTTTGGCGTGCGCGCCGAATTGATCAAGGTTGGTCTTCCCAATATGTGCGTCCAAACAAAGCCAAGCGATTGACACCAGCGACAGTGGAAATAAGCGTCTTTAGGAAGCCTTCCATGTTAGCTCCAGCTCCTTCTGCGTCTCCTAGCAAAAGGTAAGACATAAAAGCCTCCCTTTGCCCGTCTGTTATGTGTAGTCAAGTTGAACGGCACGAAAGCGTTGCCAGGGCTTTGAAGTGCTAAAGAATGCGTTCTAATTGGTTTCCGTGATGCGAAAACGACTTTCCATGTATTGGTGATGAGGTACAAGCAGACGCTGGCTGCTTGCGGGAACCAAACCGCAAGATCTAACGCTTATTATACAACTTTCCCTCAGAAAGGAATCCTAGGACACAAAAGGCCGACAAACTGCTCTCTCGAATTCGTACTGCAAAACAACACCAGATAAAAAAAATATATTCTTAAGCTCTTACGACAAGCACAGAAAAGAAAGTGTAACTCTCCCGAAAATAAAACAAAAATAAAAAATGGACTCTTTGATGGCATATCGTTCAACTTTACAATGTTTGGGCCATTGTATTAGTCCAGAAACTGTCGGTTTCCGAACATAAACATTGATGGACATTCCTTCCTCCCTTGCTCTTTTCTGCAGCAAAAAAAGACAAAGAAGATACACTTGAGAAAGTCTACCGAGCAAAGCCCAGGGAATAAAAGATGCAAGTTGTTCACCCCCCAGAAAGCGAGGTATAGAAGCTCTCAATACCCATTCGCCCTCTTGCTTGCTTGTGCATAAGAAAGATCCCGAAAATGTACTGGATGTAGGAAAGGATAGAGCCATCTAATTTTTTCCCCCTGATAAGCAGGACGATTTGTGTTCACGTAAAAAGGCCAGACAGGAAGTTGAGTTACGCGAGCCATTGCAAACAATCGTCCCATGGGCTGCAATGGATGTAAGAAGATCGTCCCAGAAGTTGGGTGGAACAAGTTCAGGTCGCCATTTGGGGTGTTTTTCTCACGAAGAAAAAAGTTTCTTAGCTTTCGCCTTGTTTTCACTTCATATCTGGATATATTGATATTATACATTACAATTCCTTACTGGCTGAAAATGGTCCAGTAGAGTTTTAATCAAAATTCCACTGTGTCGACGAAAGCCATGCGATAGTAGAAGAAGTTTGTTGGTGTTGTTTTTAAGACGAACTACATCACAAAAGCAACGCAGTGACTGTATCTCCACCGCTAATTAACGTTGCGTTATGCTAACAAGCACAAGCTAACATCTGTTTCAATTGGTACTTTAAATACCCATAAAGTACAGTAATGAGCAAAACAAAATTTACTTGCCAGATCAGAGGTCCAGTTAAAGGGCAATGGACACCAAAAAACAACTTTGTCTTATAAAAAAGAGCTAAAAATCTAGTTTCCGGATATAAGTGTCTTTCTCTCAGTGCGAAATACTAACGAAGATATTTAGGAAATAAGAAATCTGAAATTCAAATTTTGACTTCCATGACGTCACACTTCTCATGGGCGGGAAAAGGCCTAAACTTTGAAAATAAATATCTCAAGAACGGCTGGTCAGAACAAATCGAAACAAAATTCTCTACGCTTAGAATAATGTGTAGTATAATAATCAATCAAAATCTCTATATGCGTCTTTGGTATCCATTGTCCATGGAATTCAAATTTGGACTTCCGTGACGTCACGC
>JAHZNP010000408.1:0-63544 GCA_020615345.1 Triops cancriformis | reverse complement strand
AGTAGGGCTGGCAACGGCTCATCTTGGGATTTCGGTATAAAGTAAAGATATGTATGAATGGAACATCAGCACTTTCCTTGTGAAACTTTGGTGACCTTCTCAAAACTCGGGGCTAATCCCCTGAGAGAAAAGGGCTGGCCAAAACCCTTTATGCGCTGGAACCACTTCAATTGACCCCTAGTTAGCGTTCTGTGTTTCTGTCACACAGCTTAACACAGGCGTATTTTCTCTATATATCTTTACTCTTAAGCCGAAATCCCAAGATGAGCCGTTGCCAGCCCTACGGAAAAGGCACGTTGACTTTCCAAATCTTCATATACATATTGTGTAAGAAAACGAGGCCTTAACACGTCTACAAGATGTGAATTGATTGTACGCAAAGAATTTAGATCACTGTATGCAGTACACAGTGACAATCAATAAATAAAAAATAAATTATATTAATAAGTAATAAAATTCTATAATAATAAGTAATAAAAATAATAGAATAATAAGTTTTAAAAATAATAGAATAATAATAAGTTTTAAATGCAACAGAATAATAATAAGTAATACAAATTATAGAATAGAAACGGCAATGATTACATACTAAGTCATAGTAAAATATTCCTGTAAAGAATCCCAGGTGTATCGAAATTCAGGCTGTTGTGGGGGATTGCCATTAGTCATAAGAAATAAGTTTGATTCAGAGCTAACTTTGAAACCCAAGGTTACATTCAGAGTGACGTACGATCTGTAGTTCATCAGTTACTTTTTCTTTTTTCAAATTGTACCGCGTCTAAAATGCCCCATGTCCTGTCGATTTAGTGGTTTGATGTTAAGTTAAATGGAGACAAATCGAAACAAGGGAGTTACAAACAATGGAATGGAATCTCAAGGTGTTTAAGTTCATTGGTTAACTGCCAAAAGTGTATTTTTGGGTGAAAACTATTTACAGTGCAACCCACTTAATTGAATATCGGTTATTTGAATGCTCCGCTCAATTGAATGGAAAATTGACGGTCCCGATTTAAGCCCATTTGATTCAATGTAAACCTACTACTTTTTCTTGAATAATGTGTAATCGAATACCCCGCTTTTTTAAAAACTTTTTAAAGCCCCGCTGTCTATATGACAAGGCTAAATAACTCCGCCTATTTGAATACGGATCTTTTGCAATAACCTTTGGCCCCAGAAAGCTGCAATATTCCACGAAGCGCGTGAAAGGTCTTATGCCCCAATTACAGCTAACAACCCTTTACCTTCACTTTTCACCTGTGACAACATACCAGTTAAGTCGATTTGCTAAGCTTAGGTTTAGTCGCAAAGTTACAAGAGTGTAGCAAGCATGTCTAAAAGAAAAAATGCAAGTTTGTCTCTAGCTCACCGTGTGCAAGTTTTAGACCTCCTAGAATAAAAAGAGACACAGGATTCAGTTGCTCAGCGATTCGGCGTTGCAAGCAATTGATGTCGTTCGTAGAGTTATAGATAAAACGGGATGTGAAGGTTATGAGCAGTTGTATGAGTTAAAATTTTTTGTACGATGCAAAAGACAAGCACGCAAAACAGCGTTCAATCATGGATTTTTTTAAAAAGAAGAATTGCTAAAACTTGTCTAATTTAACTATTAATACACGAAATTAAAAATTTACTATTGTCTCCTTCAATACGCATTTTTTTAAATGTTATATAGGCAACTCCGTATTTTTGAATACTCCGCATATTTGAATGTTGTCGGTCCGGTCCCGAGCCTATTCAATTAAGCGGTTTGCACTGTATATTCATTTTTATTTTTAACAGGACAACAGGCCAGCTGTCAAATATGCTAAGCAAGTGGAATGGTGGAAAAATCGAGTGTTCGTATTGTTTTGTACATGTACAATACGTGGACAGTTTTTACAGAATACGGTAGATGGCAGTTATGTTAGTTCAAGTAGATACGAGACGGGAGTAAAAGAACAAAAGTGAAGCCTTTGCCAGAGCAGCAAAAGAGAAAAAGAGAAAGGAAACAAATAGGAAATAGAAGAAGACGAGGGCACAGAAAAGACCAAAAAAAAATGAAAAGGGAGGGACTGAAAAAAGGAGAAGAAAAAAACGGAAGACCAGAGCATTCTAATAAAAAGATATAACTATGGCACGCAGCAACGATCCAATGAAAAGTCTAGTCCGATAATGCACACTAGTGAAATGTAAATTTTTTAATTCACAACCAGCATGATTATTTGCTGTTTGCTGGCTTATATTGAACATAAATAGGGGAGAATGGGTCTCATTCGGTGAACTTTAATTTTTTTGCTACCTATAGACCTCCGCACGTTACGAAACGGAAATCTTTTTCATGTTTTACGAACTCTTGTCATCCACTTAATTTTTAAGTTCATAGTTTTTTGGTTCGAATAACAGAGCCAGAGATATGCTCATGGTTTGCAAGCTCATATTTTGGCCGAAGGTGCCACTTGCATGGGGTACCTTCGGACGGGCGAATGGCACGTTCGGGCAAAATCACTTTTTCCCAAAACTTACTTTTTATAATGTACATGTGAGAAAATAAAAAGGGTTGATAGTTCCTTCTGTATCATTTATAATAACAGTCGAGTGTAACCGGTTCTCAGTTTGCCTCGAGAGGCGTAATTAGACATCTGTGGTTTGCCAGGTATAGTTTTTTGCTCATTACTATACTGTATACATTAATGAGCAAAAAATGAATAAAATAAACTGAACTTGTCAAATCATACAGGTCTAACAAAGCCTTTGGAGACGGATTTGCATTCATAATAGGGGTGAATGGGCTTGAAGCTTCAACCAATCGCTGTGCGAATATATGGTAGACCGCGAAGTTTGAAACTATCTGTTATTTAAATAATGTGTAAAAAATTAAAGGCGTACAAGTAATGACGCTTACATTTTCTTCATTTCGAAGAGACTGTAGCTGTATATTAACTGCTGTTTAGCTCACATATAGCATTCATAAAACTCGTAAAGATAGACCGTACAATATATAGTTCGACAATTGAGCCTTTTTTTGCTATTTACTGACTTTATATGGCTTTTTTTAAATACAGTTAAATTGTGGAATAATGTTCTATTCGTCTGACCACTTCAGAAGGGCTAGTCATACATTCTTCTTACACTGTAAAAAAATATTTTGTGAATTTACAATGATTCGTTGTGCAGCAAAAAATACCAGGACTTCACTGTAAAAATACTTACAAAACTGATCTTTTAGCCACGAATTTGTTGTAGAAAAACATTTTTAAAGTATTTTCACAGTAAAGTCCTTATAATTTTTTGCTGCAATTGTAAATTTACAATTTTTTTACAGTGTACAAGGCGAACGCTTTCATAATTCGCGGCCGACCTTTTACTTTGTAACCGATTGGTTAAAGCCCTTTCGCCTTTTATTGAACGTAAATCAGCCTTGAGAGGCTTAATTATACCTTTGTGATTGACAAGTACAGTTTTCGTTCATCTGTACTCTATGCAGACGCGGAATAGTAAAAGCGCCCGTAAACTGCTAATGTTTTTTTGCGAAGGTTCGAAAATCCGGTTTCGAAAATGTAGACATTCCCCCAGCGAGCTAAAACTTTCAGCTGAAAAGATAAAAATGTTACGGTTTTTTTCTGAAGATTTTATCTTGCTGGGGAAATGTCTGCATTTTCAAAAGCGGATTTGCGATTTGAGTTCCAACCTTCGCAAAAACTTCAACCATTCACGGACGCCTTAACCCTACTACCTAGTAAAATTCGTGCTTCACAAACCACAAAGCTGTACACTAATATAATTGGACAGCCGAAACGTGTTCTAAAATGTAGCTTGGAGCTTATTTGGCTTGTCGGCAGTGCCCACTTGAAGTTTTCCAGCTTGCTTTCTGGCAAAATCGCCCTACTCTACCCCACCAGAATCACCCAGAATGAGATATACAGCGCTTCCGAGAAAGATGTGGTGCCAAACCCCACCCAAAGGGAGGTGGCACGCTTCTGACCCATCAAACTAGTATAGTCTACGCAACTTTCCTAACCATTTATTTCTCTTGGAGACCCGCCAAACAGGCGCCTTATAACATTGATTCTGTTAGTTCGTGTCCTTAGGCCGGCTTCGGCTCGGCTTGACAATAAGCGGCTTTGTACTCGGCACGGAATGAAAAGGACGGGTTACCACTCGGCGTGACGGCCAACTTTACCGGTTTTACCTGTGTTACATAGTAACCTAAAGATGATATAATCACTAGAATTCAATGGGAAAGAAGAGGAAAGAATGAAACTGTGTTTATGGTAAATGTTAACCCTTTCACACCTTGTAATGGGCATTTTACGAAACATGGAAAAACAGCGAAAGGACAAAAGTGCAAGTATTAGAACAAAAATCTCCTTCTAAACGCTTTCTCTTCGCCTATGTACGGTTTTCTCGTATTTGTACTTTTCTCTTATTTGCGATTTACTCTTACACGCCGGATTCGACTAATTAGACAATTAGTCGAATGTTTAACGCTATAATACGCTTGTATCTATGAGCTTAACGTTGCCGGCTTACGGTTCGGATTGGAAGTTTGCAAGCCGAGCCGAACCGTTCTCACCCTACCTCGCTTGTTCTGTGACCCGACGGGTTCTTTTTTCTCACCAGAGAGCAGCACTTACCTTGTAAGGCGCATTCCTCTGCGCCGCTTTAGGCTACTTTTAGCTCCGTGTTGATAGGCCGATATGTCCTACTCTTACATCAAACTTTCTACCTCTGTGTACACCCCTTTCCAACTCGTAGATTTAAGACCAGTCGTAAAACAAACTATAGTTCGTGATGTCACAACCGCCGAATGTCATCCAACAACAACCAGGTATCCGTTCCTTAGCGGCAGACGCCTTTGTTTTGTGGTGTTAACAGGGAGTGGTCAGCCACGTTCAGCTTTCTAACCATGACTAGTTGGTAATCTAAGTTTTCTCAGGTTTTCCTGTACCTAACCAGGAAAATGGCCAGCCTCAATATGGTTTTAACCCAAATCCCGCTCCGGTAGCGGGAGTTCCGGGCTATCCTAATACCCCTCCCGCGATGGGAGTTCCGGTCTACCCAAATCCATCTCAAGGAAATGTATATCCTCCCGGTTATCCCGTTCCGCAAGTGCAGCCGCACCCAATGAACCCCCAAGCCACGGTAATTGGCATGCAGCCAATGGGGAATAATAGTCAAGGAAAGTTGGCGAATCGTTATTGGCATGCTTTATGACGCGTTTTTAATTTTACCATACTCAATAGGCGGTGGTTGGATGCCTGCTCCTGCTGCCAATCCGGACTGTCCGCCAGGTCTGGAGTATTTAACCATGGTTGACCAATTGTTGGTCCACCAGCAAATTGAGCTGTTAGAAGGTAGCAGAACAGTGTCTTTTGAATCCCACGCGACGCACTAATTCTTTTTGGCTTGTTATGTAGCGTTCGTGGGATTCGAGACAGCGAATAAGTATGAAGTGAAGAACTCCATGGGACAGAAAGTGTTTTCGGCTGGGGAAGTCTCTGGTTGTTGTTCCCGGCTTTTCTGTGGCCCGCTTCGCTCTTTCGAAATGAAGCTAATGGATAATGTAGGACGTGAGGTCATACATATGAAGCGTCCACTGGCCTGTACGGCCTGTTGTTTCCCGTGCTGCCTGCAGGTTGAACGAACTAAAACAACAAACAACAGTATACACAGTTTTTCCTTGGTAGACTGTGGAGGTGTGTTCGCCACCTGGGACCGTTATTGGCAGCATTAAACAAGACTGGAACATTTTCGCGCCTTATTTCGCGCCCAAATTTTCTCTGCTAAACGCGGCTGGGGAGACGGTTTTAAAAATCCAAGGGCCGTTTTTTACGTTTAGCTGTTTCAAGGATGTCGAATTTAACGTAAGCTTAAAAAAGATGTGAATACTTCAAATTTTGAAAGCTATTTTTGTAGGTGGTAGGGCTCGATGGTACTAAAATAGGCAGAATCTCGAAGCAATGGTCTGGAATGATGAGAGAATATTTTACGGATGCAGATAACTTTGGAATCTCATTTCCCATGGACTTGGATGTTAAAATGAAGGCTGTTTTGCTTGGAGCGTGTTTCCTGATCGTAAGAGAAACATTATTCATAATGGAAAATCTTATGTCAGTTCATCCCTTTCAACAGGATTATATGTTTTTCGAGCAAAACCAGACCAAGTAAAAACGTGGATCTTGAAATAAGGTCGCAGACCAATGGTTTTCTTCGTTTACTGCCATTCGAGAAGTTCAATTTTATGTAACTCTTCCCGGTGCTCCGTTTGTGACGTTCCTTCCAAACGTACAGTACTGAGCAAAAAAACTGACAGGGGACAGCGCGCTTAAATGGCATGGGCAGGTCGAGGCAAGTACCAAACTCGTTCCACGGGGTTATGCTATTGCCGAATAGCTAGGCAAGCATGGGGAAAAGAGAGCTCGCTTTCAGCACTACCTGGCCATGCCCGCGCGCACTGTACCTCTTTTCCTGTCGTTTTTTTTGCTCAGTACTGTACAGTACAAAGCCATACGTCTCAAAACGCATGCTGCTACGGTAGATGCCGTGGTCTTTTGCCACACTGCCGCTCTTCACACGTTCATAACCTACTCTATGTATTTTTTGGTCCTATTGTTACGCTTGTGTAATGCGGAAACGTTTATTACATAGTAACTCAGGGTATCTGCTACAGGAAAAACCCACTATAACGAAGCCGGGTTATAACGAACTGTCTCCTATTGTGAACAAAGTCACAGGTCCCGATGGGCCGCCCATGCACTATACTGAACAAAAAAGTTTACTGGGGATAGTGTAGTGGTCTAATCAAGCCATCTTGAGTCTGATTCACCTCCATTTAGCAGTGACCGGGATTGAACTAATCGCTGTCTACAAGAAAAGTAGATCACGAATTTGAAAGCTTCGCTATATTAGGTTTATTATAAATTACACGATTAATTTTTTTCTTGATATTTGTCACCAAAAAGTAGTGTCTGAACTTACCCGATGCCCGTCCGAAGCTACCCCATCCATGGGGCACCTTCAGCCAAAATTTGAGCTTGCAAACAACAAGCATATCTTCGTCTCTATAACTCGAAACAAAAACCTATGAACTGGAAAAGTATAGCGGATGATAAAAATTCCTAAAATATGCCAAGGTTTTCCGTCCTGTTGCTTACGGAGGTCTACAGATAGCAAACAAATTTCGCGCGTATTTAAAAAATTCTTAGGATCGTGTGGCCATTGACAACATATGTTTGTTTGGCTACAGCCGTGATTCATATTTCACAAGCTGTGCGCTGCACAGATTTTTTAGGATAACCGAAGAAAACTAAAGGGTTTGTATCAGTATTAAATAGTGTACAAGGACTTCTCTTCACCGGTATATTTTTAGAAGACTGTACCCGTTCTTGCAGTAGTACAGAAATGTCGGAACACGAATAGTTATCTACATCTACGGGATAAGGTAAAGGGCCAAGTGTCTATTTAGTAGTTGGAAAAAAGTACACTGGCTGCAATCAGAGTTTTCTTATTTCTGATGGACTGAGGAGAAGAGATACCGGTGCTAAGTACTTTTTTGCCATCGAACTTCAAGCTTCCGAACATGCCCACCTCGCCGCCGGGACAATACGTGGCATTCTTAGGGTCCAATAACCAAAAGGACCCACAACCGTAACGGTCATCTTCGACGGTCACGAACGGAGTGGGTTTCAAAGAAGTGCCATTTAAGTTGAAAATATCGCCCTCCGCTTTCTGTGAACGATCGTCCAGCTTTAGATGACTCAGCGTGCCGTCCTCACCGATGAACCAGTCGACGTACTCGTACCAAAACCAGTCGCCATAGTCCGTAGTCTTGAACCAGAACTGTAGCTTCTTGTTCGAGTGTCGTTTGGCCAGGCGATGCATATCTTTAAGCGGCATTCGGAAATCTTGCGTCACTTCGCCTGAACTTTGATTCACTTTCCTGGTTGTCAAGTACGTAAACAAGCTCGAACATCGGCCGAAGATGGGGGTCGAATAAGGTGCGTCGGAATCAGGCCAGTAAGTGCACTCGCCGTCGGCTTAGAAAGCAGAAAAATAAGCAACACATATCACTTTTATTGTGAAGGTATTTATAAGCTTACTCAAAAAGTAGTCGTGGCGATTACTGCAGTCATTGCAATCTTTCAGGCAGGAGTGGCAATCTGGCCAAGCACCCTCACAGCCTGGGCGTAGTACTTCGCAAGAAATTTTGTCGCCAGCATCTAACTTGGCGTCAACGCAAGACAGACTTTCAGCGGAAGTTTTCTTTTCCCAGACATTACCACCCGGCCAGTTAACGAATGCTAGTTTCGAAGTGTTACGACATAAATTGTCTGGCACGAGCTCACAGACGTAAGAGGTTCCACTTTCGTAGACGTTAAAGGCGTGGCAGGATTGGATAGTTGAGCAGAATTTGCTACACTGGGCGCTCGCACAGGTCTTAGATGTCGTTTCTACGAGAAGAATCTTGTAATTGTTTTCTCGCAAGGTTCAATTTTCGAATCATTGTCACGGATCTTTCAAAAGAGATCTTAGCAAAGGATCGGATTGCGGTACCTCGAAAATTGGATAGGATCGGATTGCGTTTACTCGGAAAAATATTGTACATACATGTTCGTCGAACAGTCTGATCAAGTTCTTCTAGACAGTTTTTTTCACTTTCTTTTTGTACAGTACTCGGCAAAAAAAACGACCCAAACAAACCGTCCTATTGCTAACGTCTCATGCCACTGGTGGGAGGTCATGTTGCGGGTGAAAAACGTCGGAAGACGCAAAAGAGGGACATTGCTCGCGTAAATGCCGGGCCGTTATGTATAGGAAGGTTTGTTTGGGTCGTTTTTTGTCGAGTACTGTACAAAACTAAGGCGAAAAAAGTCGATATATGAAGAACTTGATCAGATTATTCAACTAAAATGTATGTTTTTTCTGAGTACTGTACACTTGTACTTTTTGTATGCTTTTTTGGATAGGATCGAATCGAGGAACGTTGGCAAATGATTGATAGTAATGCAAACTCCGATAAGAATAGATGGTCGGAACACTAAAAAATACGTACTTTTAGACAACTTGATGGTGACTAAATCCTCAGCAATGGATGATACTAATCTCGTGTTAGCGTAGTGCGGACTGGTAGCGAATTCCGCTGCGTCTGGACCAGAGGAGCATTCCCCATCCACAGCTACTTTTTCGTCATGGTCCTTGGAGGTTTTAGGCACATCCGGTTTGCCAGGAGGAGCCTTTTCTGGTTTGGGGTTTCTCGGCCTTTTAATCAACTGAATTTCACTCGAAATGTTGTTTAAAGCGGAGGGAAGGTTTGCTAAAGTAGGAAGAATGCCTTCTAAACTCTTTTTAATGCCCAGAAGCTGTTGGATTTCTTCATATATGTTCTGAAGAAGCGGAAGGACTGATGTTGACACGATTTCTCCGGAACATTCGTTACCACGTTTCGGGGCAGCTAAACTTCCAATTACTGCACCAAGGGTGACACAAAGCCCTAACCAAGTTTTCAACTCCATCACGAACCTTCTCACTTGCTGTCGTGCTAGCAAACGCCACATTGAAGGGCTCTTCTTTTAAATTTATACATTTTGAAGAAAGTAGCAAGCTGTAGGCAAGGTTGAAGGTTACTTTATCATAACAGCGTCTGGTTTATTTCTTTCGATGCCTTGGCAACTTGACTTCTAGGAAAAGCCTCTTATCTTGAAAGACTATACTTGAACAGAAATTGTATCAAGCTTTCTATTTTTTATATGTTTGGGATATTTTGTGTTCGCCAATGAAGAGAACATCACACGACCGCTTGATGACGTCGCGAGATGTGAACGATTTCTGCTAACTTACAGGTGTTGGCAGTGTAATATGTAGTCATAAAAAGAAGTTGACATGGAACCAGGCCCATATCCATGATTTTATTCCCCATTATAAAATCAAAATTTCGGGGTGGGGTGGGGTGTTCGAACCCCCCCCCCCCCCTAAATACGCCCCTGTCTTATAATGAGTACTTTTGGTGGAAAGGGCACTATAGAGTTCATGTAGGGTTTGAGAAGGTGGTTTCTGAAGCGTTTTGTGAATTGTGCGCGAAATTACATACTAATCAAACCACGATAAGTCACCGGAGCTTGAAACAAGAATTGACGCGGAAAATCAATGCTGGTAGTCGTGCACTGTAATGCATTGATACACACACTATCGTAAAAGTCATTATTATCTTCGAACAAGAATGGGACCCGAAATATCAGTACTGGTAGTTGTGGACTTGTAATACATTGGTACATGTATTACCGTAAAAGCGCCTAGAACTCACTCCGAAGTAATGTCTCACTACCCATCGGACTCATTGTCCAAACCGCGTAACTTTCAACCTTAAAATCTTATTTGGAAGTAAAACTCCGGGCAATAAAGAAACCTGAACATCCTTATGTGAGTACATTCTTTTATAAATAAAATAACCTCGCACCCTTGTTTTTTTATTTATAGGACACTTGTTTAATAAATCAAAGAGAAATCTCGCAGTGGTAACTTTCGTTATCAAATTAATCGACAATTGGTCTAAGAGACTACTTCCCCTTAGTCTGTTAAACCACAGGAAGTTGCATACCTAGAGCAAAACAACCAAAATTAACCGTAACCGATAAGTCGGGCTTAATTCAAATGCTAAAGGTACCAGGGCTAGTCGCTTTGAGCGACACAAAATATGCTTTTGTTTAGTGCCATCACTGACGGAATTTGACTGGTTTCACAGGTGTAGGTTACGGGTGTCAATAAAACTGTCGTTTCGTGTGATGTATGGTTTCGATTTGTAATACAAGAATTCACACTTGTGAATACAATCCCCGCAGGATCACGGAAGTAGTACAAAAATAGGAGCATGAATATTCAGTTTACGATCAAGGTATTGTTAGAAGGAGCAGTGTTTATTAAGCTAGTTGCTAAACTGAATACTAGCCGCAACCAGCGTTTTTCTATCTTTAATAGATTGGGGTGTTGAAATACCGGTGCTGAGTGCCCTATTCCCATCAAATTTCACCGATCCGAACATGCCTACTTCACCACCTGGGCAATAGGTGGCGTTCTTAGCATTCAACAACCAAAAGGAGCCACAGCCGTAACGATCATCTGCGACGGTTACAAAGGGTGTGGGTTTCAAGGCAGCTCCATTCAGGTTGAAAATATCGCCTTGGGCGTTTTCTGATTTTTCGGCGAAAGTCAGATTACTCAGCGTTCCGTCTTCCCCTACTACCCAGTTATTGTACGAAAACCAAAACCAATCGCCGTAGTCTGTAGTCTTGAACCAAAACTGCAGTTGACGGTGCGAATGAAGCTTTGACAAGCGGTGTATGTCTTTCGAATCCATGCGGAAATCGCGTATCACTTCTCCAGAAGGGTAGTCCACCTTCCTTGTTGCCAAGTACGTATACATCGAGGAGCAACGGCCGAAAATGGGCATTGAGTGAGGCACATCAGCGTCGGGCCAGTAGGTACATTCGCCATCGCCTTTTTAAAACATAATATTTACGAAGTCAGTTTTATTTAGACAAGGAAATTATTGCTCTACTTACTGAAATAGTATAAGAAGCGATCACTGCATTCGTCACAGTTCTTCAGGCAAGAGTGACAGTTAGGCCAAGTACCTTCACAGCCTGGGCGCAGGACGTCGCAAGAAATTTTGGCGTCGGAACCTAACATGGCGTCCACGCATGGCAGACTTGCGGCGGAAGCTTTCTTTTCCCATACGTTACCTCCCGGCCAGTTGACAAACGCTAGTTTAGTAGTGTTGCGACAGAGGTTGTCTGGCATGAGCTCACAGACGTAAGAGGCGCCACTTTCGTAGAAATTGAAGGCGTGGCAAGATTGACTATTAGCGCAGGCTTGGCTACACTGGACGCTTGCGCAATTCTTGGATGAAGTTTCTTTAAAAAATATGTTTGTTATTATTTCCTGTTGAGTAAATACTTCGAAAAATTATCAATACTTTTGTCCGTTGTTATGGTGGTTATAGCGTCTACCAAGGAAGATACCAGTCTCGTATTACCGTAATGGGGACTAGTTGTGAATTGTGCTGCGTCTTGACCACTGGAGCATTCTACATTGTCTTGTCGGTCATTAGGCTTCTCTAAAGTAGCTTTGTCGGATTTGGGTGTCTTCTGCCTCTTCAACGATTGAATTTCGCTGGAAATGTTGTTCAACAAGGGGGAAATGTTGGCTAGTACAGGAAGCATTTCTTCTAAACTTGTTTTAAATTGGCGAAGGTGTTGGATGTCTGCGGATATGTCTCGCAGCAATGGAAGGACTGACGTTGACACGATATCTTCCGAACATTCGTTACCACGTTTTGCGGCAGCCAAGCTGCCAGATACGACGCTAAGAGCGACGCAGAAACCAAGCCAAAGTTTCAAACCCATAGTGAACCTTTTCACTGGTTCCTTTGCTAACAACTGTCCCAGCGTCAGTCAAATTTCGGCAATTTATACATTCGAAAAAAAGTGGGCCGTACCCAAGGTTTGAAGGTTACTTTCCCCTAGCCGCGTCTGTTTTTCTGCTTTAAATTTTTGGTCTATGTGACTTCAAGGTAAACAACCCTTATCTCGTAAAACTATACTTCTGCTAGGGTTGTTTGACCCAGCAGTAAAGTTGCTCCTTGTTCAGGTTCTAGTGAATGTTGAGGTCGTTTCTCTTCAATCAACCAAAGAAATGGTTTGGAACCTCATATGATACCTTGTTAATTAACATTTGGATTAATGTTTTGAAAAGTTCAACAGTCTGGAAGGTATTACGCTGTAAAAAAAATGTAAGAACATGCGCATACTGTCAATCTATCGGCCGATTCTGCCTTTTCGCAAAATTGAACTGGGGTTTGATGACGTCATTTCCCGCAGTTCTAAGGGAACAAAGGCAAAGTGCTAAAAAGGCGGGAAAGTATAGTCTTTTCTGACAGTAAGTACTAAACCCGTCTCCACTTTTCTGTTAAATTGTAAAAAAAGTTACAGAGCACAGCAGTGATCTGTTTAATGCGTTTTACATTAAATATTCTTATTTGGGAACTCCTAGAACAACCTGCAATATGAAACTAACATATGCACTGTTAAAAAGGGTACTCAAAATGGGTATTTTATAAATGGCGAAAATTGATTGTCAGTACTCAATAAGGGGACCTCTCCCCAAAGATGGTTTCTCCGTCTCAAAAAGGGGAGCCAGTGCTCAAAACACGTATCCGTAACCCCAAATGAGTTGGCTTTTCCTATTATGAGTGACACCTTTCTCGTTAGGGTAACCTTTCCCGAAAATGAGGCGCCTGTTTTCAAAAATAGGCTGTAGAAGCCCCAAAATCGGCATTTTAATTTAATGCTCTTAGTGTGTATTTGTCAAATTCCTATACTTCGTTGCTGCCAAGAATGAATTTAAGTCCGATCGGTTATGTCCTACACCCTGCTACGGGAATATTTCACTGTTGCACAATAATAAATGTTCGCTCCCTACAAGCGAGACTGCTGATCCGGGTACGCATTCGCTACCCGTCCTAGCTAGCCGCTATGTCGTTTTCTGCAAGGTCGTAAAAATTCATTGTTGTGTGCGTTGTGTCAAGTTGTGTTTGTATTAGGCCCAGGACTTCAACAATGACCAGGCACATTCTTCTAATTATTAGTGATAAGGAATTTGACATTTCCTTTTCGTCGGTCGGTGCTAACGATGTTGTCAGTTTGAAGCAAGCTATTGCGTTCGCATCTCACGACAGTGATTTGCATCATCGAAGGAAAATGTCTGAACTTGAACAGCAAGTCGTGTAATAAATTTGGATGCATAAAAATATTCCCCAACCAGAGGGAATTTGAAGAAAAGAAGTGTGATACCATTCTGTGATTTTTTAAATATTCAAAGTGATTTTAAAATGTTATGTTCTTTGGATGTATGCTTACCTATTTTTGAATATGTACCTATTTGTCTATTACCAATTTGTTGCGTTTTTTAACATCTTTGTATCCATGTATTTACGCCATCCTTATACGTTTTGACCTATTTGTGTTGATTTTGTTCCGTCCACTATTTCTGTTTATTTGACTGTCTTGCATTTGTTAGATCAAATTTTTATTTGACTGTTTTGTATGTGTTGTTTTGTATTTGAAAATGTCTTTCCATTTGAATTTATCTGCCGTATTTTTTATTCCAATGTGTTTTACATGTTCTGTATTGGTCTTTTGGAAAAACCCCACTGTACTCACGAGAAGATATAAAATATATATTTGTAAAGAAAAACACGGCTTAAAAATAAAAATTAATATAAGGTCAAATCTACAAACTTACGATGATGTGGTTTTCATAATGGGTCTTCACTTTTAATCGTTGTTGGGGGGTCGAAATTTGAAAAATAGTAATATTTAA
The DNA here is from genome assembly GCA_020615345.1 of Triops cancriformis. Lineage (NCBI taxonomy): Eukaryota > Metazoa > Arthropoda > Branchiopoda > Notostraca > Triopsidae > Triops > Triops cancriformis. The sequence goes on along the minus strand of JAHZNP010000408.1, from coordinate 49,192 downwards.
GGTCTAACTTGGGTTTTAATATATACACAAATTTAGACTTTTATTTTTTCCGGAAATGAGAGATTAGGTGCCCTCACTAATGGCATTTCTATAACCCCAATTTGAGATTTTAGAATTTACCGATTTTGGTGTTCCTAAATATACCTTTTATAGAACTGTACCTACCTTAAAAATTTTAGGTATTTAAAAAAGCGCTCATCTGGTTTCCCCACATTAAGGTATTTTTTTCGACCTATAATAGGACAGATTTTTTAACAGTGTGGTGTCAAATTTTTTACAAAAAGCTTGTCAGTCCTGTATTGTCGGAAAATAGCACTATAGCCTATCGTGGAGTCCGCTTGTAACGATTCCTCACATACCGATAGTCCGCCTATATCGATAATTCCTGTCCGGTCCCTAACCTATCGTTATAAGCGGACTCCGCTGTATTTTTAGAGGTTTCTCTACTTTTACGCCGAATGAGGCACCTTTAAATGTAAACGTGACATAACCAAGGACACGTTGCAATATGTACGTTAATGTGTTATAACGCAAAATCTCTCAACAATGAACCATCAGTTGAACCAGATGAACTTCGAACGTGTTGACTGATCCTGATCAGAATGATCAAATCCTGATGAACTTCGGACGTGTTGACTGACTTGTCTATATTTCATTATATTACTTTACAGCTTTGTCCAGACTCAATTATAACGGTCGTTAAACTGTTAGAAATCTGGGACGTTATCTATTACGTTCCAAATATTACGCGTTTTGTATAACACGAGAAGATGATACCGATTTAACCAAAAGAAGAGTAAGGCATTAACAACCGAAAGTAAGTCGGTAGATTTGCTAGTGACTGCTTTTTAAACCAAATTTAAGCTCTATTGTTCTCCATGTCAACTCCCTGAGCAAATAGTGGGGTTCGAATAAGTTGCGATTTGATCGTTGTTTGGACGAAGTCTTTTTTTCTACCGCGTCCATATACAATATATCGTACGTATAGGTGAAGTTGATTCTACATTAATTGTAAACTGAAACTACATGTTGAATATCTTTTTCCTTTGCACGCACACGAATTATTGGATCGTTTTCTTTGCCGACCATAATCTTGTCACATTATGAACGTAAGAACAGTGACAAACGCACGAACGAACGAAATTTAAATCCCCCTGGAGCACTCCTTTGTGTATTTAGAATGGGAAAATGTGCCTGTTCTGTGCTTATCATCAATCCGAAATGAAATTGTGCGCTGAAAACAAAAGGATTATCTAAAAGGTGTCTATGTGTAGTATGTCTTCCAGGTTTTCAATTATTACTAGAATGAAGTAGCCACAACACCAGACAAGGTACAATTATCTCGGACATATCGTGTGAAGATTCAATCTGCCGATGTGGCACCGCAAACACTTTTAGAGTCCGCAAAATCGTCACTCCAGCACATTCACCACTGAGATCGCCAACAGCTCAGTAGCAATGCGGCTTAAAATTTCTATTCGTACTAAGTTATTTGTGACTTCTCTCGTTTTAACCTTCCTGCTGTACAATATGCTGAAAATCTACAAGTTACGTTTCCACAAAAGGACCATATCTAGAATTTCAGTGAACTTAACAGGCGTTGGCAGTCCGATTAGTAGTCATAAAAGGATTTTGATATGGAACAGCCCCCATCGTTTAGAAACCGCACCTTTCGGAAGGGGCCACCGAACTTTCGTTGATCATCAGTGCAGGATATCGGACTGTACTTTGTATACAAATCGACTCGTCCTTCCCTTTCAAGAATATGATGCGATTGTTTTCAATATCCACGAACTCTTTCTTATCTTGCCCACCAATTTCCCCCGGCCTGCTCATCAGCGCTGGGTATTCTTGGACCACGAGCCGGCCCAGTTCATGCATGAAAATCTAAAAAAGCTAGAAGGACTTTTCAATTGGACCATGACGTACCGGCTCAACTCGGATATTCGTTTGCTATACGGTTACGTAGAGCCTCTACCGAGCGCGCCTCAAACTTTAACAGAAATCAACACTCTAATTACGGCAGCACGGCGCATAACTCCAGTTTCTAACAAAAATTGGAAGAAAAGAGTGACAAATGGGGCGTTTGTGGCGTGGTTCGCTAGCAACTGTAATACTAGTAGTCAAAGGGAGAAGTATGTGGAAGACCTCCGCAAATACGTTAATGTTGACATTTACGGTGCATGCGGGACTTTGTTATGTCCGCGAAATCGGCTCACTTGGCTGTCCAATACTGAATGTTACGAAATGTTGGAGCGGAAATACAAGTTTTATTTGTCTTTCGAGAACTCACGTTGCACGGACTACGTGACGGAGAAGTTCTTTTTTGCGCTCAACAGGACTATTGTGCCCGTAGTGTACGGAGGTGCTAATTATAGCAACATAGCTCCGTCTCATTCGTATATTAATGCGATGGGCTATTCGCCAAAGGCTCTGGCCGATTATTTGCATTTTCTGAATGAAAACGAAAACTCTTATAATGAGTACTTTTGGTGGAAAAAGCACTACAGAGTTCATGTAGGGTTTGAGATAGTGGTTTCTGAAGCGTTCTGTGAACTATGCGCGAAATTACATACTAATCAAACAATGACAATTCACCGAGATTTGGAGCACGAATGGGACCCGAAAAATCAATGCTGGTAGTTGTGTACTGTAATGCATTGATACATATATTATCGTAAATGTAGCTAGAATTTACCTTTTTAAATTCCATTACCTTTCGGGCTCAATGTTTACACAATAGGATCACGGTGTTTTATAGTGTCATTATTTTCCAAGCCCTATGTTAGAACCTCTGCAATCTTCATTGACACATCGAAATATTGTACAATCGTCCTTGTGTACGTTAGAGCGGAATTTGGCTCAGATATTGCCCAATTACAAACAGTTTTCTAATGACGACAGTTTCCAGCTCCATTTCCTGCAAAACAGCTTTGTTTATTCACCCACCTATTCCTCGCACATTTAACTCGCGTCCAAACTGACACAGGTGCGTCGATAGCTGCGCTTTTTCTAATCTACACGAGTAAACCATTTTACCAGGCTACAATATTAATTACATGGCATTGTTTTATGTGAACGTTTTCTATCAGGATAACGTCCTTGTGACGCTTTTTCACCAGCATAATTTAGAAGTAATTAAATGACGTAAATACCAGCATAACTAAAAGAAGATAGTGAAGTAGCTTTAGTCATTTAGTCATTATTTACCACGAGTAAAAATTAATTTTCTTTACCTTCTGGGTAACAATAACCCTTTGGAGTAAGGAAATAATGAAGTCTTGTACAAAGAGGCAAATACCCTATTTCACGCCGCATGAAAGTGAAAACAATAGCCTTTTGTTTGCTATTTATAACGAAGTAATGGATGGTCGTAAACAAACAAACAAAAAACGTTCAAGGAAATAGTTGTGAATACTATGAGTCACATTTAAACTGCAAATTGTATACTCGTTTCAAGAATGTGAGAACGTTCGACCAAGATGGCAACGTTTTAGGCGCCGTTGAATTGTCAAAAATAACAGTGATTTTTTACAGGGTTAAAAATTGTAACTGTGCCCGTTTCTTCGGTTATTTTCCAGGAAAATTTTGTGGATTTTGTTTTTGCCCTCAATGAGGACTTACTTTTCGGAAGCTTTTGCTAACTTGTACGTCGAATAATGGGAGATTGGCATTTTGCTTTATCGTTTACGTGTAAGAAAGAGCGTTGCTGAAGAGGCGAGCTCTGTAAAAAAATATATTTAAATTTACAATTGCAGCAAAAAATTATAAGGACTTTACTGTAAAAATACTTTTAAAATGTTTTTCTACAACAAATTCGTGGATAAAAAATCAGTTTTGTAAGTATTTTTACAATAAAATCCTTGTAATTTTTTGCTGCACAACGAATCATTGTAAATTCACAAAATATTTTTACAGTGAGGTTAAATCTACGTTATAAGATTTAAAAGATAGCAGCCGTAGATTCATTTGGCGCCCCAAGTTTAGGAAAATTTCTCACGCAAATTCGTACTGGGCTTATTGATGGCTACGTCACTTTGCAATTGTGGGAGTATCCCAATGTACAGTATACGTGTAAGCTTTGAAATTTGGAAGTGTGGCCTGACAAGCCTTTCTTTATTATGTTATAGTTCTATCTTTTTACTTTTCCGCAATTGCAATCTGAATTCATCAATCTTATCGCCGTAGATTGCTCTTTACTGACCTTTCAGGATCACACGTAAAAAGATTACATTAAAAACAAAATTATGCACTAGATACAGTTTTTTTAAAATTATTCACCCCGTCTATGAAACGCAGCTTGCCCTGGTCTTTTATGTTTGATATTTTGTTTTTGAACAATAACTCTATCTTTACATTCGGCAATTACTGCGTTAAATTTCTTTGCAATGTCTAAACTATTTATTTTCTCCTTCTTATTACTCAACAAGCTAGCCAGGATACAACTACGAATGTGGTTGACTGTTTGGGCAAATTATAACAATGATACGCTATTCACGTTTCCTGTTCACTTCTGTAATTACGTGCTATTGTCGGAAAAGAAAAAAACTTCTCAATCATTATCGGTACTCCTAGAATAAAAAAAACCCTCAGACATAAGAAAGGTTCTTATTGTTCGACATTAAGAACCCAATATACTGTCACGTTATTAAACTGTTATCGATTTTCACCCAATCGTATTTCAACACAAAGTTACCCCCATCACCAGCAGAATTCCGGCCCCAAGACTCTCGGTCCCGACTCTTCTCTGTGACTCTGCCTCTTCTACTGTCTCCTCTCTCTCTCCTACCTCTACTCTTTGATTCTGGGAGACTTTTATACCTGGTTTGGGAGTGCCGACCCAGCATCCATTACTACAAGTCTTGCAGCAACCAAAGCTGGATCGACGTTATGTGAGACGGGGAACGTGCGATTCCTCACGTCCCCTGGTACCAACTCAGCGACTCTGGTCCGACTCTGCTGATTCGGAATCAGGTCCGCTGATCCGCTTGGGGAAATACAATGCTGACGGGGGAGTGGGAAAAACCCAGGAGCTACGTGACGCCCGGCAGGTGGAAGAGCACGACACTGGAGGTTTAGTCCCGTACCAATATGATCTATGAGTAGGCTACTCCGGCGAAATCGTTAGGTGTATGTTGCATCAGCTTACTAGAGGGATTTTGTTTGTCTTGCGAGTTGTATCACCACAGGCTTTACATACGGTAAATTGCTCCTGTGCTCCAAGAAATGCTTCTAGCCTGTGAAAAACAAATGCAGTTTTTATTGCCCTGAACCTTTTGTGTTGCCCAGGTCATATTGTTAATAACGTGGGGGTGGCCATCTATGCACACAAACTGCATGGCACACTTGTAAAACAAGAGAAGAGGGAAAAGAAATTGAATAAAAAAGGAGTAAAGCGGTCGAATTTGAAAGGGCAGATTAGTTTGTTACTACGTCGCCTCAGGCGCTTCCTGCGCTAAAATACCAATACTTTTGTGTCCGCATTGTTGACCTCGTGTCAGCTCACCTGCACAAAACAAAGGAGTCATAGTAAACTACAGTTGATCCGCTATTGAATGAAGCTTTTGTTAACAGCGTTAAAGTGCTTCGCACTTAGGTCAAATTGATTAGTGTAAGAAAGGGTGAAGTTCATTTATATTTTGCTCATCTGTGGTCGCTAAAACGCACACGTAATATTGGATCTTTTTTCGATCATTATCCTGTCATATAAAACGCAAGATCTGTGATACGAAGATAAAGAAAAACTTTTGGTTCACTGGAAGACTTATTCGTGCAATTTAGATGGTAAACAGTCGTTTCTGAGATTGTCAGACAACGCGAAATTTTATATTCGTGTTAACGCGCTTGGAAAAGGGCGAGGCAAAAGTTTTCAGCAAGCTACAATTTAAACAACCTAGCAAAATCGCATGCTAAAGGGCAATGGACACCAAAAACGTATATAAAGATTTTGATGGATTATTATAATAGACATTATTCTAAGAATAGAGAATTTTGTTTCGTTTTTTTCTGACCGGCCGTTCTGGAATATTTATTTCCAAAGTTTTGGCCTTTTCCCGCCATGAGAAGTGTGACGTCACTGGCGGGCAAATTTGAATTTCATGGACAGTAGACACCGAAACCGCATACACAGATTTTGATGCGTTATTATAATACACAGTATTTTATGAATAGAGAATTTTGTTTCGATTTTTTCTGACAAGCCGTTCTGGAGATATTTATTTCCAAAGTTTTGGCTTTTTCCCGCCCGTGAGAAGTGTGACGTCATTGGCGGGCAAATTTGAATTTCGGATTTCTTATTTCATGAATATCTTCGTTATTATTTCGCATCTGAGAAAATGACACTTATATCTGGAAACGAGATTTTTCGCTCTTTTTTATGAGATAAAGTTGTTTTTTGGTGTCCATTGCCCTTTAATGTGTTATTTTTCTATCACAAAGAAGAAATAACTAAACAAAAACTTGCTGTAACTGATTAAAACGCTTATAAAACACTTTTTTAACGTTTCTTATGCCAAGTTTCTTTAGCGAGGGCTGTGCACAAATTTAGCTTGAAAAACATGCACTGACTGTCGACGTTTTCTACCATAATAGAAGTCCATTTACCCGGTAATAGTATTCGGTACATTAAATGCGACAATCGATATTTTTTGCCCGCATGGTGTATTTTGTTGCACTGCGATACCTCCAAAACAAAGGTCATTCCAAAGAATGGGACGGGAACTAAAAGATTTTTTATGCTATTTATTGACCTGTTGGCATTTAGTTCATGTGGCATACTACTTGTGTAGCGCTTTCTTCACTGGAATAGAGCAGCGCATATTTGACCTGGTCTGAAAAAGAAATGTTCTAGAGTGATTTTCGTCAACAACGGATATAGAATATAACAAGCGTCTAATTTATAAGATTATTCGCAAACGACCAACTTAATTGTCTCTGTATTGACAAAACGTACAAGTTTTAAACAGTGAGAGTGACGCGGAATTCTCTTTATTATTACAACTTCGTTTCCGAGGGATAACATCGAGGAAAGATAAGGAAAGATAATTCGTCAGACACATTAAAAGATAAATTCAGGTTTCACACTTGCTCCTTTTACGTCACAATACACCGCGTCCAAGTTCAAGGTGCTTCTAAAGTCACTTTTTTAAAGTCAATTCTTTCAAAAAGTCAGTGCCCGGCAATTCAATTCGTTCTATAAATCAGTTCCATTCACATATTTTTAACCATGGTCACGTTCAGTTAAGTTGAATTCAAATGAATGAAAATGAATTCAGTTTAAGTGTATTGGGTTCGCCCAGCTCTGATGGCGTGGGACATTGCAAGTGCCGTGGCGTTAGAACAGGGTCGTTTGTCACGCTGAATGGCGCTACGGAAAGATACGGTGATTTTGAAAAGCACGTAAAGTATAGTATCTTTAGTCTTATGGTATTTAATTATTTGTAATATATTCCTTTAGAAAATCTTAAAGTAAAGTTTTTAATTTGTAATTAACGATCATGTATCTTTTGTATGCAATGAAACTATTGGAGGTGTGAAATGTTATACTAGTGTAATTATCTATACTATTCAATACAAATCGCTGATGCGATGAGTCCTTATCGGTTTTATGTGAATTGGTCCGCTGGCTTAACTGCGCACGAATACGAGCACTGATATGAACAACAAAAACGGAATAAAGCTTTGGACGCTAGCCATTACAAGCGTATGTTCGTGGCTACGAGCTAAGCTCACGTCGATAAGAAAAAATAAAAAATTATACTAGTTTCTTATCTCGTTTTCGCTGTTGACTTCTCCATAGATCTCACTAGCGCAATATAGAATGCTCATTTGTTGACCGTGCCGGTAGGAATGGCTTACATCCCCTGAATTAAAAAAGGGGTCAGTTCCCCAGTTGACCTCCCCATTGACGGGAGTTGTTTTGTCAACCGTGCCCAGGTGCCTTGCACGTAGGTGAAATTGATTAGTGTTTCGAAGGATCAAGTTATATATTGTACATGTTGCCTGTCTTACGTTCGGCCGTACGCAACGCAGATATTAGACCTGTCACCTGTCATAAAATTGTTAGAACATAAAACGTGTGGATTGCGGTCGAGACACGAAGCAAAAAGCCATAGATTTCCTGACAAACCGTTACTTACTGTCCTTTAGAGGAGGAAAATCCTTTCTGCTGTAGTAGTACTGAAAATATGACACGATAGCTTGTGCGCCAAAGCATTCGGTCGCAAGTGTCTGTGCGAATAGTTCTAACCAATTGTTCTATATGACAAGTACGAACTACTCGCCTGCCATTCGTATCGCAGAACTATCAAAGACAAACGTAGACTGGGTGTGCGAAGTATTAACCGCAGTCGCTAGTCCCAGTGAGGCATTAACCAGAGCATTTTCATTCTTGTCGGTCGTAGCGCTAAGAAAATGACGTGTAAAAATTCCATCCTTATACCGGTTTTCGTTGTTTTCCTGATTTTTTTCTTCTCGGTATACGTGCTCTTCAACGAGTACAGGTTCCCTTTTCGCAATTTACACTATTTCGTGTTTTCAGTGAACTCAACAGAAGATGCTAGTAACATGAGTAGGCACAAGAGGATTCTGATTTGGAACAGTCCTCATCGTTTAGAAACCGCTCCTTTTGGAAGGGGCCACCAACCTTTTATCGATCATCAATGCCCGATATCGGACTGCACCTTGTACGTGAATCGAAGCGCCCTGCCCTTGGAAGATTTTGATGCAATCGTTCTAAACATCCACGAACTCTTTCACACCTTGCCTGCCAATTTCACTCGGCCTACACACCAACGCTGGGTATTCTTGGATCATGAGCCAGCCCAGTTCATGCATGAAAATTTGAAAACGTTAGAAGGACTTTTCAACTGGACCATGACGTACCGGCTCAATTCGGATATTCGTTTGCTGTACGGTTACGTAGAACCTCTGCCAAGCGCTCCTGGGTCTATAGCGGAATTCAACACCCTACTTTCGGCAGCACGGCGCGTCAGTCCAGTTTCCAACAAGAATTGGACGGAAAAAGTGTCAAACGAGACGTTTGTGGCGTGGTTCGCCAGCAACTGTCATACTGATAGTCAAAGGGAGAAGTTCGTGGAAGAGCTACGCAAATATGTTAGTCTTGACATTTACGGCGCCTGTGGGACTTTGTCGTGTCCGCGAAACGGACTGACTTGGCTCTCCAATATTGAATGTTACGAAATGTTGGAGCGGAAATACAAGTTTTATTTGTCCTTCGAGAACTCACGTTGCACGGACTACGTGACCGAGAAGTTCTTTTTTGTGCTAAACAGGACTATTGTACCGGTAGTGTACGGAGGTGCTAACTACAGCAACATAGCTCCGTCTCATTCGTATATAAACGCGATGGATTATTCACCAAAGGCTCTGGCCAACTATTTGCATTTTCTGAATGAAAACGAACACTCTTATAATGAGTACTTTTGGTGGAAAGGGCACTACAGAGTTCATGTAGGGTTTGAGAAAGTGGTTTCTGAAGCGTTCTGTGAACTGTGCGCGAAATTACACACTAATCAAACAACGACAATTCACCGAGACTTGGAACAAGAATGGGACCCGAAAAATCAGTGCTGGTAGTTGCCGTTGTTAAGACATTATGTCTGTAGTTGTGCGAGTGCCTTACAGGCACTTTCCAAGGGATCATATCTCATCACTTAATCATGTTGTACGATTTGTGAGCAAATCACGTGTTTAATCACTGCTACCATAACTGATAGCTTAATCATCCCCCAGGCTATGGTTTTGATATGATCACCTCGTGGGAATTATGTTTTGAAGCGTTAGTAAAGAAGGGAAGTGAGAACACGTGATCTAACTGTTTACCAAGCTATAAGTACCTTACATAGGGAAAGGTTGCGTATTTAGAATATTTGGTTCAGATCAATAAAATGGTCGTGGTTAGGCAAAAGAACAAGGCGAAATGGAAATAAATGTACGGGTTTATTTTGGAAGGTAAAGTTATAGCAGAAGCAGTGCTCTTGTACGTGCCTTATCGGCGATGTTGTGCTCTGGTTGTCACGTATGTGCCTTTTGGGTGTTGTTAGTGTATCGTAATCTCAGGTGAAAATTGTAAGGCATGTATGACAAGGTTGAATTTTTTTAAATAAAAAAGTGAAAGTATTACAGAGTATCTAAAGCAAAAAACGTTATAAAACTTGCTACAAAAGTGGCAAAGTCTTCCATGAAGATCTGTACCTCTATAGGCATAACGCACGTCGTATTATTTCCGACAAAATGGAAAATAGCGTATGTTCCCTATTCATATACGGTTGTATTGATATTACCGTGGAAATTCCTGTCTCCCTCTCCTGGAAAACACCATATCTTCTCCCTACTTTTCTTTTACACTTGACAATCAAGTTAAATATTGACGCAGGTGGGGACACTTAATATTGACGCTAATGAAAAGCAGAACAGTATTAGTCCATGGACCAGGGCATGTGATCCTATTTATATGAAAATCGATCATACTCAAATGAAGGTTCCTTGTAGCAGTAGAGACACACTGACGTGAAAGTCGTTAGTCCAAGAAAAGGGATAAAGTAGAAAGTAATAATTTATTGATTGGTTTATTGGCCTAAATATATCAACATAGTTTACAAAGCATTTGGATAGACGTCAATATCGTATTGCTGACTTCTATGTGGCTTTGTTATAGCGTAATAACCGCTTGTCAATGTCTCGACGAAGATCATACTCTTATTTCGCAAAGTCCTTTAGAAACTGAGGGGCTTCCTTAGTTCAGCTAAGGGAACACATGCATAGAAGGTACAGCTTTATTTTGTATATATCAGTATTAACAAAAGAACTGGGTTTTTGCAGTGGCGTAGCAAGGTCAGATGGTACCCGGTGCGGAAATTTTTTTTGTCCCCCCCCCCCCTTTGATCGTATTTTTTTATTCGAAATTTAGGAGTCGGTGATAAGCTCAGTATTTACAAGCTCACATTTTAGCAGAAGGTGCTTCGGATGGGCGTGGAGCACGTTCGGATCAAACTAATTTTTAGTAGCAAATTTCAAGGAAAACTTAATTTTGCAATACGCAAGTAGAAAGTTAAAAACTGAGGAAAAGTATCCGTCAGCATTCATAAAACAGCATAAAGACTTCAAAATCCACAAGCTAAGAAACAGAAGGCATTAACTTATTTCAAACGGGCACGTTAGCTTTCTGTTGGAAGGAGCCCATTAACACTGTCCGAAATTGCCCTGGAACCATTTTCAACTTAGAAAATGAAAAACTAGCATAACAAAGATTTAGAATTTTAACTTGTTAATTTATTACATTCTGTCAACTTGTTTAAGAGTCATCTTGAGTAAATAAATTGGATACCTGTACGGTTAAAACCACAACTAACATGGAATGGGGAATATTTAATTACGCGTAGGATATTCACACAGACGCTTAGATGGGACTAACTATTCTTTATCCACAAGAACCATCTGTGTTATAAGTTCCTACAGAATTTTTATCACAAAAGTTACTTCTCTGCGTCGCTGGATTAGTCGAGCAACCCTGTACGCCCCATGTCCGAACGAGCCCTACTCTCCCCTACTCGTGTGCGCACCCCCGTAGCCAGGGGGTTTAGGGGTTTTTAACCCACCCCGATTTTTGAATAATGGTGAACATAGGAGAGTGCGCAAATGTCGACAAAAATGCATACCCCCATCCCGTGCCCCTCCCCAACCAAATTCTGGCTACGGCCCTGCATGTGCATACCAAACATTTTTCTAAACCAAACTTATCTTAGAGCGCCAAAATGAACCTAGTTTTCATTTTGAGTTTATAATTTGGGCATTTTCCTATGCTCCACATGATAAAACATAGAATTCGCTGGATGGGGGTCTAAAATTCCCTAGCACCCTTGGGTCAGTTCTTGCCATTTAGAAGCTTTCAGTTATAATGCTCAACTAGCTCAGTAGAATGGCGTTAAGCGACTGACCGGCGTTTGTTGCCTTCAACTAAAAAGTTTCAGTACGTATTATGTTGACGTGTTGAGGTTAATAAATTGCCAGACGAAGTCATTTGTATTAACTCGTTTTAATTCATATTACTTTTTAAAGTGTTGTGAACCCCCGACACTCCGCGAAAGAAAAAAAAAACATTTTGCCCTTTTGTCACCCCCTCAGTGATGGTACCCAGGGCGGACCGCCCCCCCCCCCCGCCCCCCCTTCCTACGCCACTGGGTTTTTGTCAGCTCACCGACGTATTTTGTATGAAGTAGCAATATTGCGAAAACGCGAAGCAAATGAGGTTTCATGGTTCACCAGCTTCACACGTACCTTCTTTAATGAACCAGGAACCAAGAGTGAAGAAAACCGAGTAAAGGCTCTTTCGTCGGCATCTTGGTTTAGGTTGAGATACCACTTTTGTAAATGCCGCCATATTTATTAAAAAAATCCGTATGCGGAGTTGACACGATCGCACGCCTTATCTGTTTTCGGAAATTCAAATGTAGCCATGAAAATATGAAGCGATGAAGCTTATCTATTAAAAACTACTCATTAAATGTATCTCAAATGGTCTTCGTATTCATGGATCTGTGGAATATTTCGTCTGGGGACACTCACAGAGAAGAATTTTAGGTGGGAAAATTTCCCCGACTTAACTCTTGCATATTTCGTTAAAGAACGACTCGGACAACTCTTAATTTGAAAAATTCTTTTTATAACTAATTTACGACGATAAAACAAGCATAGGTGTCAAAGGGTGTGCGGATGCTACATCGAATTTGTCGTCTAGCCGCGATTTTGTTAAAAACTTCAACCTGAAAGCAAACGGCACCTGTTGACCAATGAAGGAACATTTAATCCAGGAGTTTCGCTCCCCATTAGTGCGCATCGCCACCGCATTGTTTTTGTTGTTCCCTCAAGGAAATGGCGGATGAACAGGTAAACAAATTCTTCTTTAATTAATAATGCTAGCATGCAACCTTCTTGTACGATAGACTATATAAATTAAAAAGAGTGAAGTTCCTTGTATTGCGATTTTTTAAAATATGTCTCGTTTGTGTGGAACAAGCGTAGTAGCTTAACAATGACTTTAATACTTTCTGACACGCCACATTTTTATGGCCCCTAAACGCAAAATTTCTGCTTGTGAAATTTACCTTTGTCAAATTGAGGCTATATTACTAGAAAATAAACTCACTGAGTTCATTTTGCACATTTATCTCCTTACGTACAACATTCTTTTAGTGGGAAACTTAAAACCTAACAATGAAAAATTGACAATTAATAATTCATGTAAACGTGGGGTTGAAACAAACTATATTTTTTCCTTCAAGAATGCCAGCCATGACTCTTACCTTTTCATTTCTTTGCGTTTCAAAGTGCTTAACCGATTTCGTGAATCAAAGTTTTCATTCAACATCTCCGAATATTTCATTTTCTGTGTATTTTTCAAAATTAATACCTAGACTTTAATGAATAAGTTGTTTGAAATCGGATACTTTTTTATTATGTGCTTTTTTCTCCTTCACTTTTTTCTCGTGCTGCGATATTTTTTCTCTCACGTTTGTAATTATCTTGCTATTTTGCCTTGTTATTATCGTTAATTACAGGAAGTAAGGCAGCTTGAGCTGCTGTGTAAGCAGCTATATGAATCGACGGACCCAGTGCGCCGTGCTGAGGCCGAGAAAGCGTTAGTTGCATTCCAGAACTCTCCTTCCTCATTAAACAAGTGTCAGCTTTTGCTAGAACGCGCGGATTCATCTTACGCCCAATTATTAGCCGCCACCACCCTGACCAAGTTAACATCTCGCCCGGCGCAGGTGCTCTCCCTTCAGCAACGCATTGATATCCGTAAGGCATCCTTCCTTGTAAACTTTCGCGCAAACTTGATTGGTTTTCGTCTAAACTCTCGTGAATTATTACATAGGGAATTATGTCCTCAACTACTTGGCCACACATCCCAAACTGGCTCCCTTTGTTTCCCAAGCACTTGTCACATTATTCAGCCGTATTACCAAAATGGGTTGGTTTGATAGTGACAAAGACCAATACGTCTTTCGCAGTGTGGTTGACGACGTCTCTATGTTTCTTGCGGTAAAAGACAATATATTAGTAATACGTTACTCGTAGGTGCGCCGTTTAGATGTGCAGATCATTTTTTTCTTTAAGAAGAAAAATATTACTAAAAGTGAATTAACTGAAACATACAAATCTGAATCACGTGTGGCTGATTTTCTGTCTCGTGATTAATCTTTGTTTCATATTTATTATTTTCATTTTACAGTTTTTATTATTTTTGTTATCTTTAAACTCATTTTCTGTGTTAACTGATAATTCTTACTGATAACATTCTTAATTTTTCTCATTGATTTTCTTTTTTTGTTCTTATGTGTTGGGATTACTCTTAACTATTTTTCATTATTATTAACTTTTTGAATACACACGTAAAAATTAGATTCTTGCCATGTCAGTAATTTAAACATTTTATTTCACAAAATTTGTAGGGATCCGTGGAGCATTGTAGCATTGGGGTTCAGTTGCTTTCGCAGCTCACGTCGGAAATGAACCAGCTCAGTGAGACGGATGTGTCGTTTTCCCTTACCAAACACCGGAAAATTGCGTCGTCGTTTCGGGACACTCAGCTGCTGGACATTTTTCAGTTGTCGTGCAGTTTATTGCGCACCGCGTTGGAAAATTTCAAGAATTTGAATTTTACGGATGAAGCGCAACACGGACTGATGAACCATCTTTTGCGGTTGGCTCATAACTGTCTGACGTACGACTTCATCGGCACGTCGAACGACGAGAGCTCAGACGACTTATGCACGGTGCAAATTCCCACCAGTTGGCGCCCAGTATTTTTGGATTTCTCAACGTTGCATCTGTTTTTTGACCTCTATGCCAGTCTGCCTTCTAGCTTATCCCCAATGGTATTTTTTACTATTTAATCAATATTTTATAAAATTTCTAAGCTCTAAATCTTTAAGTTTTTCACTTGAGATTTTAAACAATCTAAATTGTAAATTTTAACAAATTCAGATTACTCCCAATATTTCTTTATATTCTTAGCAAAACCCAAAGTAACAAAAAAATGTTTGTTTTCATAGGCTTTGTCGTGTTTGGTCCAAATTGCGTCCGTTAGGCGTTCGTTGTTTGATAATGCAGAGCGTGCAAAATTCCTAAACCACGTGGTGGCAGGCGTGAGGCGAATTTTGGAAAATCCTCAAGTAATTCCTCTCTGAAAAGAAAGTAGTTTATTGCAGAGATTCGTGTTTTATTTCAGCAGAGTTTGACGGATGCAAACAATTACCACGAGTTTTGTCGGTTGTTGGCCCGTTTGAAGACGAACTATCAGCTAGGCGAACTCGTTATGGTCGATAATTACCGAGAAGTCATTCAGCTAATTGCAAAATTTACCGTGGAGTCCTTAAGGGTAAAAACACTGTTTTATCTTGCGTCATAAATTTTCGTTTAGGTTGTCATTGCTTTTGTTAATGTTTCTTGGGTTTTCTAGATGTGGCAATTCGCCCCTAATAGCGTCCATTACTTGTTAAGCCTCTGGCAACGTATGGTGGCGTCTGTGCCATATGTGAAGGCCACGGAACCTCATATGCTCGACACATACACGCCCGAAGTCACGACGGCATACATTACGTCCCGCGTAGAGGCTGTAGAGATTATTATCAGGTAATATAAAAAAGAAAAGCTGCGAAAGAGAGTATTATGTTTAACTGTATTAACTGTACCGAAAATTAATGATCTATAGTGTGTATTTCCGTGATTTAAAAAAATCCTTAATTTTTTACATTTTATTTTACTGATCCTAACACTAAAAATGTATCAACGTTTCATTTATTGCGATTCTTTATTGATGTGCGTCTCTCCTTTATTTTCTGCATTATTTACTGTTTTTTTATTAATAGTAAATTTGAATAACTCAAATGTATGCAATATAATATAATTTGAATAATACGATATATAATGCGAATATTTTAATAACTGATACCTTATTAATAGCGGATTTGAATAATATCTCGTATAAATTTGTGCGATTTCTTAGTTTTTTAATTCAAACCTAGTGTTGGCTATGACGGGTTGCGTTTATTGTTCACTCTGATCGGTCTCAAAATACATTTTTTTGTTTGTGTATTTTTATTAATATTTGTTCCATATATTTTCCATTAATCAATTTGCCATATATTTTCCATTAATCTATCTCTTTGAACACCAACGTAGTTTTTTAGCGTATTTATTTATTATTGTTTAATTGTTTTTCCTTTATACTTTCGTTCGTAATTTTGTCGACTGAGTAGACGAGAAACGGATGTCTACAGTGAAAATTTTGCGTTACAGGGAAGGTTTGGAAGATCCGTTGGATGATTTGGGTCTGATTCAACAGCAGCTTGAACAAATCTCAGTGATAGGGCGGTGTGAATACCCGAAAACCTGCACTTTGCTAGTCCAGCTGCTGAACTCGGCTGCCCAGCGGTACAGCGAGCTTTTGTCAGACCCTAATCCCCGCCCCTTGGATATACTCATACAAGAAGGACGACTTACGTGGCTAGTTTACCTCATTGGTGCGGCCATTGGCGGCAGAGTTACTTTTACCACCAACGATGACCACGACGCCATGGATGGCCAGTTGGTTTGCCGGGTCTTGCAACTCATGAACTTAACCGACTCAAGGTTACCTAGCGGCGGCAGCCCGAAGCTTGAACTAGCCTTACTTTCCTTCTTCGAGCAATTCCGCAAAATTTATGTAGGAGATCAGGTAATGATAGCACATTCTTCCTATTTTCTATTGGATTTCCGTGGCGCTAATCTGCTTTATCATTTATGTTTTATTTTCCCGTCTGTAAATATTGCTTCAAGTTTTTTATTTGCGTTTTATGCATTGCCAGTCTTCTAGATTTTTATTGCGTAGATTCATGTTTTATAAGTATTATTTTCTTAGGATTATTGGAGTATAGGAATTTTATTAGTATATTGTTGTATAGTAACGTTCTCTGTCGAATTTTACGTCTTTCAGGTCCAGAAGACGTCGAAAGTGTACAGAGGGTTATCGGAAGTGTTGGGTTTGAGTGATGAATCCATGGTTTTAAGCGTTTTTATCAGGAAGATGTAAGTGGATCACTTGTCAGTCGATTTTCGTGTTATAATACTGTTACATTCACAGAATTACCAATTTGAAGTATTTGGGTGGGAGTGAAGCCATCATTACCAAGACGTTACAGTTACTAAATGAGCTTTCTGTGGGTTATTCAAGTGTTCGGAAGTTGGTTAAGTTAGATGAAGTGAAATTTTTACTCAACAGCCATACGGTAAGACATCTTGTGGGAGTACTAATGCTTTTGGGGTTAACACAACGTCCTTATCCTGTTTATAGAGTGATGTGTTCCCCTTTTTGGGCCCAAATGTGCCGCTGGGGGATATGCGAGCCCGGTCTTCGTTTTATACATCGTTAGGAAGGTTGTTGCTAGTGGAGTTGGGTGAAGACGAGGAAAAATTCCAGCAGTTTATGCTGCCGATGACGTCATCGCTGGGGCAGTTACGGGCCATGCTCAGCAATACGGAACAACCCATTTTTAACGCCGAGGAAGCCCAGAAGATGGTCATCGGTCTAGCGCGCGATCTCCGCGGCCTCGCGTTTGCGTTTAACACGAAAACCGCGTTTATGATGCTCTTTGATTGGATGTAAAAGGATTTTACTTATTTTTCCCCCAAAAAAATTACTGAATTGGAGGCAAAGAAACTGAACATTCTTTTCTTATTTACAGATACCCGGATTACACTCCTGTCTTTCTTCGAGCCTTACAACTATGGTATCATTTACCACAAGTGAGCACTCCGGTCCTGAAATTGTTCACTGAGTTGGTCCAAAACCGGTCCCAAAGGTTGCAGTTCGACGTTTCGTCCCCCAACGGGTACTTACTCTTCAGGGAGGCTTCTAAAGTGCTTTGCACTTATGGTAAATAATCAATAGTTTTCGACTAAGGAGAAAAATGAACAAGAACATCAGGAATAAATGAAAAAAATCAGTGAAACTTGGATGAATTAGTTTCCTAAAAGATATTACATTAGGATAGTTTATTTTGAATTCTAATGTTCTGTTAATGTTTCAAAATGTATTTATTTAGTTGTAATTATGCTTCTTCCTTTTTTTCTAGGAAGCGGAATTTTGAGTGTGGATGCGCCCAAAGATCAAATTTATGCAATGAAGTTGAAAGGCTTTTCTATTTGTTTTTCATTGTTGAAAGCGGCATTGTGTGGCTCGTATGTCAATTTCGGGGTCTTTAGACTTTATGGAGATCCAGCGTTGGATGATGCGTTGGCTACGTGGGTGAAATTGTTACTGTCGGTGCCCAAACAAGAATTATTGGACTACCCTAAATTGAGCCAAACATATTACGTACTATTGGAGTGTTTGGCCCAAGACCATACGCCGTTTTTGGCATCCTTGGAACCCCATGTGTTTTTATATGTCATGTCAACGTTGCAAGAAGGCTTGTCCGCTTTGGGTAACTTAAATATTCACAGTAAAGGTTAAAAGAGCTTGACCTCGACATGTTTTATTGTAGATACAATGATATGCACTGGATGTTGCAACACATTGGACCATTTGGTGACGTTCGTTTTCCGTCAACTTACTGGGAAAGGTAACCTATCATTACAGCTTTCTGGTATTGGTGTGTTTTTCATTCATTTTTATTACTTTTAATATCGTCTAGTATTTATTTTGCATGTTTGGAGATAATTTCGTATTTTGTAGTACGATTTGTCAAGCCTAATTGGATATCACGTTATATTCGACATTTTAGTGTCGTTTTCTCATGCTGTGTAATTTTCTCTTCTATTTTACTGTTTGATATAAAGTGTGTAGAATTTTTAACTATTTTTTATTATTTTTAACTATTTTTTTTATCATTTTTAACTAGTTCTCCATTTTTCAACAATTTCTCTACTATCTGTACTAATTCTTCACCATTTCATACTGCGCTTGAATATTTCATGTTTTCAGTAAAAGAAGAAAAAAAGTAATCCCAATGAAATAAGAAGCGGAAATAAATTAACACTTTTTCGTTTGCGTGTCTTTTGTTGTCTTTTGCGCTTCCTTTTCTTTCAGTTTCTTCTTTTCCTATTTTTTATGTCGAAGTATTTTGTTCTGTTATTTTATTTTTATGGTTGTCGAACTGTTTCACAAATGCTCAGCAATAATTCTTATTTGTACGATTAGGGAACCAGAGGCAGAATGCCAACAATTCCTCTAATTTGATGAGGCTTTTGGATGTTCAGCCAGATTTGTTGCAGCCGTTGTTGTCTACGATTCTTAATATTGTCATGTTTGAAGAGTGCCGTAACCAGTTTTCCATGTCAAGGCCACTTTTGGGTTTAATTTTGTTGAATGAAGATGTAAGTCGTAATTTTTCTTCCTCATAACTTCCTTTTAATGTTCCTTTCTCTTGTTCCATCCCTTTCGTGCGACATGCAGTATTTTAATCAGTTGAGGGAGAATATTATAAGGAACCAGCCGTCGGATAAGCAAGCTTCCATGGCACAGTGGTTTGAAAATTTGATGGAGGGTGTGGAGAGGAATTTGTTGGCGAAGAACCGAGATCGGTAAGAATAATCGTGCTATTTTTTATAATATAAATTATTGTGCAGAACGATGATAATTGATAGTATTGTTGCGCAGTTTTACTCAGAATTTATCCATTTTCCGCCGGGACATCAATGAATCGTTGAAAGGACCTCTGCAAACCAATGTGCTCAATACGGACATGATGACGTCATAGGGTCAATGATATTGAAGGGGGGCGCACATCACTTGTTGTAGATAATATCATGGTTTACAATTGCATGTTTGATAATTTCCATTAAAAAAGTGTGCGTTACGCTGCACCGTGCTTCTGGCCATACCAAGACATAACTGGAAAAATTAGAAAATACACCATGTTTGTGACATTCATGGTTAACAACTCGCCCTTGCAGTGTTACCTAAGGATAGTTGTCTTGACCATTTTATTAGGGTAGTATAGGATTCCAGAATGGGGTGAGCCTTCTGGTTTATGTAACTGTCTGTTGGTGTGGGAAGCTCATCAACCCTTCCACACCCCTTTGGAGTGATTAAGGTATGCGGTAAGGTAAAGAGGGTGAGTTTCCAGATGTGCAGCAACCCCAGAAAAGGGTAACAATCGTAACATTTAAAAGGGAAGAGACAGTCGAAAAAGGACTATTCAGGGAAGGATTAAGAGTAGCAACGCTTTATAAAATTCTACTTGCGAACATTGTATCCTGTTTTCCTATTTTTCTTATATTTTCTGTTAGAAATGAGCACACAACACGTGTTCGGTTACGCTCGTACCTATGCGATCCAAACAATACGCGCAGATTGTTTTCGTAAAAAAATTACCCATTCAGAATTGTTAACGCTTTAGAAGTTTCCTTTTACATTTAGCGTTCAATCACTTATGAACGATGTCTTACACAAATTCTGGAATTTCTCCATGCGGAAGCCCTATAGCTGAAGAAGAAATTTTGCACCTCTAACATTTGAATGAATTAGTCATCCATTCATTCATAAATGAACAAGTGAAGTATCTATTAGTATGATAAAAAAACACACTATAAGTAGTAAGAAATTTTAAAAAGAAATAGCGCAATTTGACGCTCAACGCTCAATACACTAAAAGGAAAAAAAACATGTACACAGGATACATCCAAATGAGCAAAAACTGAGCAGCCCTGTATACTTTTCCATTCAAGAACATTTTCGTTTTACACTGTCAGAAATACATTGGCTGGCACAACACCAAAGCTTGATTCCTAGTTGGCTCCATTTAAAACGTCCATTTCCGAAAGAAGAAACATAATGATGCATCCCTGATAGGGGCGTAAGCATTGCCATGAATGCATTTTCCCTTTTGTAATGGTTGACATAAGAACGGTCCAAAAAACTGATTACCAACAAAGCGCAAAAACATAGCGCGAAATATTCGTTGCCACCCAAAAAAAGTACGAAGACAAAAAAATTATTTGAAAACGGGACTTCTAGATAATAATAGGAACATGGGACGTTTAAGTTTACTCTTAAGTGAGGCCGAATATCCTTTTAAAGAAAAAACAGGGAGGGGAGGGGGGGGGACACAGACAGAAGAAAAATTTCTTGTCTTGGAATAAAAATGGTTGTCGCACAATTTACCGAACTTTGTTGTTGCCGGGGTACAAGAACCTCATTGCTACATATTTTTTTCAAGATTACTTTTGTTTGTTTTTTACCTGTGACTTAGTCTTTTGACCCTTGGAACCCTTTTCCGTAACATTATTTCATCCACAATTCCTTTAATACTGCTCTTGGGATTCCTTTTGTTGCGCCTTCTTACCTGCTCTTAGTTCTTCTCTACACTTACATAAAAAAATCCACGAAAAATTTATCAAATTGAAACAAAATTCAAAACTTTGTTCGTAACGTTTGACACAAGAATAATTTAAACACCTAAGTACAGCCTTCCTTTTTTGTCAAGGTAAGAAAAAGAGGGACCAAACGTAGTACTCCTAAGACGTAAAAATGTTGGGATTTTCGAGTTTAGAAAAAAGTGAGATTTTTGGAAAATTCAATACTAAACATCGCTTGCCGTTGCACTTCCTTTTTTACATTTCTCATCTTTTCCCGCCACTATTTTAAAACATCACAAGATTGACTCTTAATTTCTCCGTCAGAGCAGTCACAGATTCAATGACTTATTCGTACTCCAAGATTTGTTTGTGATAAAACAATAAATACCTGGGGAAATATATGGTTTTAATTTAAAATTGTAGGAGGAAAGTGTCATGTTACCCTTCGCTGTCCAAGACTTCTTTTATATTGGCTCGCGTGATCACATGATCATCACATTTGAACCAAAGATCCCGGTGCTGACGAATAAATGCGGTATAATGGCCAGAATCTAACGATCCCACATGGTTCACCACCGCAAACAAAGAGTACCTATAGTTAAATAAATAAAAAAAGTTAATTAAAATAAATCTGTAAGCAACAGTAACAATGAAATTAAGTAATTTTGATGAACACAAATAACAAATAAACGACACAAAAAATAATTCGTCAATAAAAATAGATAATAAAATGACTAATACAATATATAACTTTTTATCATTCAAATCGATATTGATGGATGTAAAATTGTCCGAATTCAGTTATTACATGTTATCGGCGTTGCCGAGAGGACGATGAGAATCCTGGTCATTATTGTTTATGTTCCGACGATAGGACATGAAAGGTGTCATGTCCAGGTACTCGGGAAAGGCGATGAACGAAGAGATCTTTTTGTGAAATCGGTTGGAATGTTCGAAACGCTGCGAGGAAGAGAAATAGAGAAGACGATTAAAGCAAAAGTTCTTAAAGCAAAATGTTTGGGTATTCGAACACTTGGAATTTTAAGTGCACCTTGAGATGGAAGCTTGCCACAATAGGGAGTTTTTTCATGGTTAACTGCTTGGTAGACTCTTGGTAAGACGCACATCGCGAACACTTGATTTTGGCAGAGGATCCCAAGTGTTCGGCCCGCGTGAAGCGTTCCAAGCAATCTAATAAAGAAAGGGGAGCCGAGGAGGACTGAGAACTGGGGTCATCTTCCGGATTCTGACTGGAAACCTGAAGAGGGGACGGTGGGCGTGAGGTATTCGAAGAGGATGAGCTCATGGAGGAAGGTGTTGGGCCTAAATCCAAGGAAATGTCCCAAAACGGATCCACAGTTGTCGACACTCCACTGCAAAAAGGGTTCAAAAATCATTATTATTTTTAGCTTCGCTGTTATGCATTTTTCACAATAGGCGATATGATTAATACACTAGAACTTTAGGTAAGTGACAAAGGTGTGCAACGGCCTTATTCTCTGATAACCCGGACTTCAGCAACAAATAAACTGAAAAATAATAAAAATATAACAGATATAAATATAATGGATATAAACACAATAAATATAATAGATACCAATATAATAAATATTGGTTCAATGTAAAAATTTTAAACGAACCTATACAGAAACGGCAATAGGCAAAAGCCTAAGTCGGTTTTTTAGAAAATAAATAAAAATAAATAAATAAACAAACATAATACAAACACAGGATAATATAATTTGGTAAAGGAAAAGATTAGTAGAATGGTAAAATTTGTAATAAATATCCGAACACTCTATTTTACTATTTCCCTACATACTCACATGCATTTTGCACAATACGTTTATCTTATGTTTGTTTTACTTTCATTTTATTTTTACTCAGTTTCATAGTATTTTTGCAGATACTTTCTTTTACTTAGTTCTTCTTGCATATTTTGTTTTTTAAGACTAATGATATCGCAAAACCGACACATTATCGTTACATTTATTGCAATTAGACTTTCTCTAGTTTTCTTTTCCCTTGAAAGTAGAATTAAAGATAAAACTTTTAACGTACTTGCAAGCTTGGCAAACGACGTCGGACTGCAGTCCCCCAGTGAAAATTTGATCTATAATACAGCTGCATTGATGAGGTGACGTATCTTGATTGTTATTGGTGGGCGGTCCTTTGCAATGTCTATGGAGCACATCCAAAGTAGCGATGAAGAATTCGTGAGCGTCTTGTTGTTCATAGCCAGCCAAATGACGAGCATGCGTCCAAATAAGGTGCAGCAATCGATGTAAGGTCAATGGAGTTTTTTTCCCCGAGTAAAACTAAAACCAGCATGACGTCATCGTACAAAAGATACCGGCATAGCATAACGTAACCCAGGCTCTTGTGACGCTGGGGCCCCCGGATGGGCTTAAATGTCTCCCAGTTCCTTTGTTTTGTCTTACCTCTTGAAAGAGTCGCGAGATCTCACACACCAAACAGCGTCCTGGTTCATCCTGAAACTGGCAAACGTGGCGATCCGAGAGGAAATAATCTCGCAACAAAGGTGTATGAGTCAATGCTTGCATGATACAGTTCATAAAGCACGTATTGCCCAGGTTTATCAGCCCTCGTAAGCCTATTCATCAAATAAAAGAGAAAAAGAAAATATATTAATTAATTTTTAAGTATTTTTCCATTACTCATCTACTCCTTATCTATGTATAATCTAAACCCACGAGGGTTCGCGCCGAATTGCGCAAGTTTTAATCTAAAATTCGTGCCTTTTATGTCAATCTCTTTTGCTATTTTTAAAAAAAGTACAAAAACTTACATATCATTTTTTAATCAGTATTTATGGGATAGAGAAGCTATACACGCTAATAGTTGGCAAGAAAAATGTTGTAAGCTTTTATTACCAATGGTGGAATTTTCAGCCAATTTCTTGCGACGCGTATGTGCTTTAAGCAGCTCAATTTCAGCTTCCGAAGGTTCCCATGGTTTGTAGACTTCACCCAAGCCGATAGATCTAGCAGCTTTGCTTTGATGCTGCCAAGCGATAGCTTCTAACTCTTTGTCATAGACATAATCCCCACATTGGAAACAACAGACGGCACCGTACGTCAAATCCACAGCTAAAATAAGAGTACGTCATGACATTGGCCAGAAGTTTGCTTTAGACTAGAAGAAAACGTTGATATATTTCACCCAAGAAATGTTTCCTTTGCTGGCTGTGGGCTTGAATGTGACCGGCTCCATAGCATCCAAAGAAGATACAATGTAAGCAGGCATGCAATCGAGGTCCATAGCTTTGGCAAACATGACAGAGACAGGATTTTGCCTGCAAATGCAGAAAATTTCATTACTAAAGGAAGTTTGAGGTTCTCCTTGTCGTTTAAAGACAAGCATTCTGATTGTCAACACCTAACAAGGGGTTTTAAAGGAAAAAAAAACATGTTGATATTGGCTTACTTTACGTATTCTGGCTTCTTTCGAAGTCGACGCGACAAAGAAAGAATGGATCAGTTTATACGGTTGAGCACCTTTGGCTGCTTTAAAGTTGTTTAGATGAAGACAGCCATGGTGGCTCATTTCCTTTCCCGACGGCTCGATCACTGACAAATGAAGGTAATGGTTAAAGTAAAGAGAAAATTCAGCGACGTTTAAACAAAACTAGCGAGCAAACACAAGCACTCGACGCTGTTTCGTTTAGGCTCATGAAGTCTCCACATGAAGAAATTCCATCAAACGTTGAAACTGTTTTCTCGCAAGATTCTGCTAATGAATAATGAACACGCAGCCAAAAGATGGCAGCACGCGCAGAACCGTTAGTGACCGTTAGACCGTGGAAACCATGAACCAATACCCAAATTTCGCGAATGCTATTAAACAATAGACACTTTGGAATATTAAGAAATTCTTGCCGGAATATACTAATAACAAACTATGATAGTTTCCTGGAACTCGATTAGCGGAATTAGGGCTTAAAACCGCCCCCACCACAACATTTTTCGCACAATAAGAAAAAGCCGTTAACGGTTCTGTTTCATTCGTTCCGTCGCTTTTGATTGTTTGGGGAATGTTAATTTCGGAAATTCTCCCTTTAGTGGTATTAATATATTGTTCTAGTTAATACTTGTAAATAAAAATTGTTTTATACAGTGTTTGGACATTTAAAATAGACATATCAATGAAACAAGAAGGGGTTCTCTTAAGGAGAGCAGCGAAATCAGAATTACATTACTTTCGAGAATTCTTGGTTTTATTAGCGTGCATATTTTGCAAGTAAAAATGGGTTATGTGATTGTGACTTGTGTAATGTGACTTCGTTTACAGCCAACAGATATCTGTAGCTCACAAGTTATAATTTTTGCTTCAATATTTGTTCCAAATTTGTTCCCATATTCCTGAGCAGTAAGATAGGCTTCGAACATTAGAGACCTTGTATCGTAATACGTTAATAAAGATGTAACATATGTTCTTGGAACTTGAAACAAATTTAGACAACAAAACTACGTCCAATACAGAATATGTCATAAAAAATACCAAGAAGATTATAGGCCTCTGGTAGAATACACCCTTCAAACTTCTGTACCAGTATCAGCAGATGCACGCAACTTCACAGTCTACATAAACTTTCCCGGTCGACAAGCTTGGATTCTAATTATCTCATAAACTTTGAACACAATAGACATTTTGTCAAATTGAAGCCATAGTATATCGTCTATGCAGTAAGACGTGTCGTATAAAGATTGAGTAAATTGTCCCATTGTGGTCAACGTACGGTATTGTATGGCACTATATGGTTTAATTGACCCCAACAAACGTACGAGTAGCTGACTTACAAGATTTACCGGGAAGAAAGCGAGTTGTGAAGGCGAGGAACGTATTTTGTAACATACTTTTGTGCACAGCACTATAATTTTATATCTATATCTCCCTATAATAGTTGTTTTCACAACTCGTAGAAACAATACCACTGGAATTTCGGCCATTCGACAAGTACGTGTCAGTTTTTGCGCACTGAAGTGGTTTTGGATCACTTAAAGTGTTACTGAACTAACGATGAAACTTTTCATAAAAATATTTGTTTGATTCATAGACTATCTTCTAACGTTAAATATCCCTTAGCAGAAATGAATCAGTACCTGGGAAAGATAACTACTAAATAAGCCGTATAAAGCAACGATAATTTTAAAATGATTACCGTTGCAATTACTCTTAAAGAAAATTGCTTTGACAATTAAAGAAAAGACAGAAACGATTGCAATAAGAAGAAAAATATCTATTTAAATTTTTTCTATTACATTTACCGTTGGTTTGTAAACCGATCTGGTATCAATTATCTGATCTCGACGAACGATCAACATTTTTCCGATGGACTTACAAGACTTGTATTTTTTAATTTAATTACTTGTGATGCATTGCACAATACTAGTTTAAATTTTCTAGCACTACTGGAACATTCTGTACTGACACATGGATGAATATTTAAGTTTACAATTTTTTGACTGTAGAAGAAAGCTGAGACAGTAAGGTATCTTAAAGGTTTTTTATTTTCTCATCAGCGGAACTATTGTTCCAAATTATCCCTTTTTTTAAAAAAAAGTGCTCTGGTTGTCTACTAAGGTACTACTGTATGCTTAGAAAATGAAATTGTTCGAGGACGATTTTTTAGCTAAAGCAACATATTTTTGTTATCGTCTTCAACAAAAATGCTCTTACACATTTTTAAGAAATGAAACTGCTCTGTAGGAAAATAGCAACACTCTTATATTCGACAACTTTCTTCGTTTAAAAAGTAAGCTTGCTGTGTTGCCCAATTATCCAACAAATGGCTCTGACCTACAGCGCTTTTGTTGAGTTCACGCGGATGTATCGCCCTTTGTTTGATGCCTCGTGCAAAATTCTTTTCTAGAATGGGTCACTATTTCCTTAAAGTATTGTTCTCAAATGTAGTTTTTTATTTAGTAAACCACTATGCAAATGTTGGGTCCCTGTATTGAAAGATACAATGAAAAACGGAAGCCAATTTTGAAAGTCAGAGAGTGAGATTAGTTGCTATTACTTTCTCACTAAATCTTTGTTTTCTTTTTAATAAAATTTCTGAACAAGTAATTTGCAAGCTTACTGTAGTTTGGATTCTACCAATCCCAAACATCTGTTGTCGAGCAATTATATTTTTGTAACAATTGTCATTCATAACAATCGTCCTTACACTCTCTACATTCCGAAGATGTCCTGATCTTTTTTTTGCTACAGCATCTTCCACAATATAAGAAAAATGCATGTAAAAGTTTTTCCCTATGCTAACAGAACTTCCACTACAATAAATCTACTGAATTAGGTCACAACGGACATAGCTGTTGCTGTAATTGCTAACTGTAAAACTTTTGCAACTTCCAAAAGAAAATTCACTAGAACACTCCCGTGATTATATAAGATTCGGACAACATCATTTCCCGCCCATCTTCGACGACAATGTTTCTTTGTGTCGCTTTTATTCATAGTGTCACCTTTACACCCATGTATTACAAGATAATCTCATGATCGTCTTCTAAAAATCGGTTAACAGATTTAGTCCTCTATTGTAACAATGAGAAACAAATCCTCCTCCTAACAATTGTAGAAAACTCCTCAAGGATCTAGTTCACGTTAGTCATTCCAGTGACCTGGACTTGTACTATAATACACTCTTTTTATTTCCTTACAGTGCGGTGCCATACTAGTAATCTGTCACTTGGTTAAGAATATTACACATAAACTACACGTACGGGACTTTACAGGAACGAGAAAAGTCGTTCCGACGACTGTTCCAGCAAACGAAACCCGCGTGTATGGAGTAAATACAAAGAAAAAGTAAATACAAACTAAATTGAACCCAGCAAACGTTGCAACCAACATTAGTTTAAACGCTCATTAACTAACGACATTTTTACATTGTTAATAAACCTTAAACACTTCAGAAAACCTCAGTTCGCTCGCATTGCGTTTCTCACTACAAATTATACGGTTCCTCCTTCTTCCCTTGAGCGGAATTGTGCAATATTGCACTACGTGCGTATTTACTTTCTCTGTATGTTCCGCTTGTGCGATGAATCCCACAGACCCACTTTCGCGTACAGTACATACAACGTTCGCGTAATAACGCACGTTACATACAGGCCTCCCATCGCATTTGACGAAGTTTATTTATATATAAATTTATATAATGACGAAGTCGTCTCGACGAAGCTTGCGCAACCGTAATTTAAACGCTTCTAAATTGCATGGAGAGAATACCGTCACTACTTGTTACTTTCCGTTTCTTTTAATTCGCATGGAACAATGTCGTCACTACTTGCTACCTTCATATCCCACTTCTAGACCTTTTACCAAGCATTCCTCTTACGGATTAGTGCCCCTTTGGAGCGTAACACAAATTGAAACCTTTGTTTGACAATCCGGATGCGCGACCAGAATGACGTATATTCCTTTGACCGAAGTCGAAAGGAGTACATCACCTGTACTGTCCATAACTCTTCCTAAATCATATACCCCGTAATGCGTTGTTACGACTTTAATTATATGTCACGAAAAGGCGAAAGAAGCCGAATACTTATGTAAGAATTTTCCTCGGTAATGTCCATAAAAATAAATTACACTAGCCAAGACTCCAACAATGAGTGACGTGTCAAGACACTCGAACAGCTTACAGGTGCAGCCCAATAACGAACGCCTCGTTGCTAGGGTATCAACTCTTTAAAACCGCGATGGAAGTCCCTGACAAGGCACACTCTCCTCTGAGTTCTCACAGCTTCCCAATACTAAGGGTCTGCCCAGTGTTCGTACAGCTTACCTTCGGAAACTAAGATTCAAATCACTATGCGTACCCTGAGCATTTTCTTCTTGGCTGGTAGCGTGTGCCTTTTGGCCATCGCCTACGGCAGTTTGGCCGTCTACGCCTTCCCTGATGTCAAATTGAGCAAAATTGACACCACAGGAATGGACGACAGAGTAAGTTTTTAACATTCAATTTTTCATGAAACATTTATTGACACATGCTTAACTAAACTAATCAATTTCCCATTACAGACTCTTTGCTCCATTTTCCCCTTCTTGTGCCCCTCCCCCAGCCCAGCTTGCGTGCCCCCTACTGCACCAACCTTCTGCACTGCCGCTCCTGTGCGTTCTTTCAACGGCCGCAGTAAGACGCCACCGCTTACGATGAAATATTTCATTAACTTTTTTTTAACATTTTTAGCCAATGACGCTAACTGCACTAGCTATTACTGCTGCAATGGCGCTGTTCCTGCTACTCCTAACTCAATTGCCGGAGTCCGTAGTAATATAACCACCCAATCCAACTGCATTGACTACTGTCGTAGCACCGCCACCGCTAAGACTTGCGGATACATTCCTTCCTATGGCGTTTGTGCTGTTTCCAATTGCGGCGTCGAAGGTTACAACACCACTGCTCCTGCTGCGCAACAATGTAACCGACCTATGACTGGTTCTACCTACCAGTTCTGCTACTGCACCCAGTGCCCTTAAACAGTCTCAAATGTATAAGACTCGAGAACATATACGTTAAACTATTTCTGGTGACGGTTGATATACATAGACCACGCAAAGCAAGTCGAACATTGTTATTTGAATGCAAAATCCCGATTCTGGGAAAATATAGTTTATTGATCAATAATTTATCGGTATGTCTTCTTATTTCTCACACCAAGCATTTACAGCTCGTTCCCAGTTATGAATTATACGTTCTTAATTACTTTAATTTGTCTCTCAGGGTAAAGTTTCTTCTGGGTAATCTCTTATCAGTGGCGTAACCAGGATTTCATTTCGGGAGGGGGTTTAATATGCAATTTTTTTGGACACTTGGTCATTCTCCTATCTTCCCCATTATAAAATCAAAATTTCGGGGGGGGGGGTCGAACCCCCCAACCCCCCCCCCCCTAAATACGCCCCTGTCTCTTATAAAGCGTTTCGATTTACTTCAGCGTTGTATTTCCGCTGGTTTAGTCTACTTTAACTCGTCACCGCGGAATCTTTATGTTAAAGTAGGGGTAATTCAAAGAATGGCGTGACTAAAGTATATAAATCGGAGCCCTTTTAAGATACTACAGAGCTTGTTTGTTTAAATCGTTCAAGGACATGCACAGGATAGACGAGTAGATTACGTAGCATTACTTACGGACAGAGGCGTGTGCTTTTGTCTGGCATTACAATCATGTGGTTTACTTTCTATGAGACAATCAAGGAAATGCAGAACAGAGTTCGCAATTTGGGCTTGATAATTCATCAGTGTAACAAGCACCATCATCGTAAAAAAGGTAGAACTCTGTTGGTTTAAAGCGTTCAATGATATCCACAGACTAGACGAGTAGATTACGTAGTATTACTTACCAAACGGGTAGTGTCTTTTTGTCTGTCACTTTACAATCCTATGGTTTACTTCCTATGAAATTATCACGGAAATGTAGACCAGATTTTGCAAATGGGCCTTTATAATTCATCAGCGTTACAAACATAGTCTAAGCTGCGCATATGGCGCATGGACAAACGAGGAAAAGGACGGAACGAGATTGAATAAATCCCCCGTGTAATTGAAGATTAGAAAACTGGGTAATTAAGATTGTTTGATACACATGTGTCGCGCGTCAATAATAGTATATGAAAGTAAATAAGGCCTGTAAATCTCCAAGGTAGTAGTGTCATATTCATTCGTGAATGAAGACAGAAACCGAGACTGGCGTCGGTTGGACTTTATTCGAGCTTGCTTAAAAAAAAGGAAAATGCAATCGCTGAAGAAGTAGTAGGTCATTAATAGGCAAACATAGCAAATAAAACTCAAACAATAGCAAGTTTTATTATAGTGAATTTGCGGCCAACTGCACATGCAGTGCGCGAAAAGAGTTAGGTTGAAGGTAGAAAGAGAATACAATTAGACAATGAAATAATTAAATATTCAATTGTACTCAGGAAACACATTCAAGTACAAACGTGCTTCTCCGAACATACTAGAAGAAAAGCTTCCGCAACTAACAAACAATGGAACTTGTTGGAAAAATATTTTCTTTGCTATCACGTATTATATATGGCATACTTTTAAAAATGGTTTAAGTGTATTGCGAAGTTAATACAATAAATGACGATCATACTACGTATGACCAACAAACAGCCCTCGTCCGTATGGTTCATATAGTCGTACAATTGATGAGTTGGCCTTCAAATCACAAAGATGCATTTCGTTCCTTTTTCTTGTCAGTTTCTTCCGATTTACTGCCTCAAGTTTATTAGTTACCGGAAATGTACCATTCTCGGCTCTTTCCGCCATCGTTTACTAAAAAATATTATAGTTAGCGTTCGAGAGTACGTGTAGTAGAAAGGAGGAAATTTCAAATTTCAAAGGTGATACAAACGAAGTTAAAATTTTTTATCCACTTTCACTTCTTTAGCGACTAAACTATCGTCCAAAGAAGCCATTTCTTTGCTATATCAATACTAAATCAATAGAATGTGTTGGCCTCTGCCTTCCCAGAAAACTCGTTAATCGAATTTTTTACTTTCATTGATGCTCTTATATTTATGTACTGAATACGTCTATAATAAATAATTGTTTAATTTTATCCTATTATTTTATCGCACTGCAATAGTCTACTCTCTGTATATTTCATCGTAGACTAGATTTTTCACACGAAAACTTCTCCGGGAGTTTTTCCATTTTACTGTCCCTAAAATTTCTCACAGCGCACATACATTTTAGTTCATATGTTACGTTTTAATTTGTTTCAATTGCCTCTTGCTCCTGTCTCTCTTCTCTAATAGTAAACGTCAAAGATACCCTTCTCACTAGGTTTTTAAACCAATCCTATTGAACCACTTGATAAATCGGCGTTGTAAGGTAAGCACATCACTGCGAAATAATGTGTCAGTTCTACTTTCAAGCCAAAACTTTTGAGCCATGCGGAGTGCGAGGTTTTACATTTGATAAAAAAAATGTTTACTTATTATCTACATAAGAATGTGAGCGAACATTACCTCTAAAGCGCCGTACCTCTTACGCCACCTAGGAAGCTTATAAGCAACTACACAGGCTTCGAAACAGCAGCAGACGGCACCTGTCGCCTTGTCTTAGAACTATCTCGACTGTGATTCTATGTGTTTGGGTTGGGTTTTCGCTACGAAACATTTTGTAAATTATCATTAATCTACACTCGCGTAAGTTTTTAACAGCAGTTTAATTTATTTATATTAAAATGAAGGTACACTTTCTACCAAAGCAACTATTCCACTAAAATATAAATTAGTTATGAAAAATAAAGAAATGACAACTCATCCCCATTCCAATTTGTTTGCAGAACAATGGAGACATACGATGCGATTTTTAATCAGCCGGTAGTTATCGACAATGGTTCTGGAGTAATTAAAGCTGGTTTTGCGGGCGAAACTGCGCCAAAGTGTCACTTCCCCAATTAGTAAGTCAAGAATAAAAAAATTGCCCTAAACAATAACGCATTGTGGACCGTTATCTCAGTGTTGGTCGACCTAAACACATACGAGTCATGGCCGGTGCGTTAGAAGGAGATCTGTTCGTAGGACCCAAAGCTGAAGAACACCGCGGTTTGCTAAATATCCGTTACCCAATGGAACATGGTATTGTCACAGACTGGAATGATATGGAACGCATTTGGCAATACATCTACAGCAAAGAGCAGCTCGCCACCTTCGCAGAAGAACATCCTGTCTTGTTAACTGAAGCTCCTTTAAACCCGCGCCAACATCGCGAGAAAGCTGCAGAAATCTTCTTTGAAGCCTTTAACGTCCCCGCCTTGTTCATCTCCATGCAAGCAGTTCTCAGCTTATACGCAACCGGTAGAACCACCGGAGTAGTATTAGACTCTGGTGACGGTGTCACCCACGCAGTCCCCATCTATGAAGGTTTTGCACTGCCACACTCGATAGTCCGAGTTGACGTAGCAGGCAGAGACGTCACCAAATATCTCAAGTACACATTTTTCTGTCAATTTAACTTAAGCTTACCAAAACCGTTTAAAGTTTACAGGATTTCGTTTGAATTTTCAGACAAATGACATATCAGTCAAACATTGGACCATTATCTTTCAGTATCGGCTTCTTAATTCTATATTTTTTGTTGTTTTGTATATCTTTAATGTCAAAGATACATTCCTCGTTAGATATTCACTCTTCGTACTTTAAATTACTATAAAACATTCCTAGCTCAGCAGGAGATCTTCTGATTTTTTTTCTTTTATTGTTATTTTTTAATATGCTTAATGTCGAAAATACATTTCTTGTTAGAACTATACAGTGTTTGGCTTTAAGGTAATGTTGTGATAATGCGTTACTGTTTTAGGTTGTTGCTGCGAAAAGAAGGCATTCATTTCCGGACCACTGCCGAGTTCGAAGTTGTTCGCACACTGAAGGAACGCGCCTGCTATTTGGCTGCGAATCCTTTAAGGGAAGAATCCGTAGAAAGTGAGAAAGCAGCTTACACTTTACCAGATGGCAGCACGTTAGAAGTGGGTCCTGCACGGTTCCGAGCTCCTGAAGTGCTCTTCCGTCCCGATTTGATTGGCGAAGAAGTCGAAGGCTTGCATGAAGTTCTCTACTACGCCATTCAGAAATCGGATTTGGATTTACGGAAAACACTCTTCCAAAATATCGTTCTGTCTGGAGGATCTACGCTGATCAAAGGCTTCGGAGACCGACTCTTGTCCGAAGTGAAGA
Organism: Triops cancriformis; assembly: GCA_020615345.1. Classification (NCBI taxonomy): domain Eukaryota; kingdom Metazoa; phylum Arthropoda; class Branchiopoda; order Notostraca; family Triopsidae; genus Triops; species Triops cancriformis. Next base: position 15,118 of record JAHZNP010000408.1, on the reverse strand, counting down.
AATTGGCACCTAAAGACGTCAAACTTAGGGTACCTATATTTAACTCGTATTTTACTAGAATTGAGTATTGTTAGTATTGTAATTTACCTTTTTTTTATTTTCCAAAAGCACTTCTAGTTTTAAAATCACTTCTACTTTTAGAAGCATTTCGACTTTTAAAAGCACTTCTCTTAATTTTCATTTTTTGCGTGTAGATCTCCGCCCCTCAAGAGCGTCTCTACTCTACGTGGATTGGTGGCTCCATTTTGGCAGGCTTGGACACATTCAGAAAAATGTGGGTTTCGAAGCGCGAGTATGACGACGAGGGACAACGGGCGATTCATCGCAAGACATTCTAGTTTTAATTCAATTATTAAGTGAGTAAGACTGCGAGTAAAGCCCTTGTCTTGTAAATCTTTTTTTGCTCTTTATCTCAAAGAAAAAGAACGGTTGCGTTGCTATTTCCTACGCTATTTTTCTTCTTGGGTTTTTGCTTGCCGAAATGCACAACTTCCAACTAATCACGAAGTGTACCACTGTCAGCTCATTTTTTATTTATGTTACTTAAGAATCCCGTGCAAACCGAGCAAGCAAGAATGACGAGCAGAAGTTAAATGAAAAACGCCCTGGTAAATGGGTGTGCAGTCCCATGGTAGGACACTGTTTATTTCTAATGGGAGGAAGTGAAAGCTAATGGAATACATAATGCTAATAGAACTTTTGTTCCCAAACCTCAAGCACCTTTTTCGTAATGGTTTATAGTAAAGTTTTCAAAATTAAGCAATATCTGTTCAAAATCTCCTGCTTTTTATTTTCATCAGCAGCGTGCATGATGAATTTCACAATGAATGAGCTGCTTGTAGTGAGAAACCTCATGTAAGACATACACTGGGAATTTTCAGAGGTATCCCGCAACATCACAAGACCTTTTAATTGAAGTCATTTGAAGAACAGAAAATCTTGAGCTGTTGGTAATGAATATTTGTGAATCTCGTTATGTTGTCACCTTAGTAAATCCGATGCAATTTTTTATTATTATTCAGGTGTGAACTTTACTCTTTGGCGGGGAGTTGAATTTTTTCAAGCTTATTGTTTAACCAATGCTGATGCTGATCTTCAAAAAAATTAAGAATCTTTCCACAGTGGTTAGTAATCGCATTAGGCACTGGGATAGTATTTAAGGCGTAGCCAAATGTAAAAGATAAGCTGTCGTTACAAGAGTGCTAATCAATAGCACTGTAAAATTGCACAAAAAAGCCGATTTTATTGGAAGGCACAAAGTTACAACATAGATGGGAGACAAGGGTTAGAAAGAGGAAGCTGGAGTAAAACCATCCAAACTTGGAAGTATACTTATGACGAGTAACTGTCCAAAACTGTGGCCCTAGATTGTAGACAATTCCGTGTTTTTATCAGGGGGCAGTCACATAAGCACTTCCGATTCCAGGACACATGCCATTCTGGATATGATCTAGCGCAATTCGGTTATGCTTAACCGAATTTCCGTTCGGTTAAGCTTATCTTTTACATTGCAACAAAGCAAATTGTATTTACAATACAATTTGCTTTGTTGCAATGTTAATAATTCGGCAGCCAAAAGCCAGTGCTTTAAATTTTTTAATTAAAAAAAATCGTTCTACATTGGTTAGTAATTGCAAAAGGCACTAGGATAATAGCTTGAAGATCTGAAGAATGAAACATACTGAGACTTGAACGTTAAAATTCGGAAATATCAAATCGCTGGTTTAGCCTTGTGTAAATTAAAAATAACCGAAAACTAGTGTCTAAGGAAAGAGTCGTACACCGTGTTCTCCAAAAATTTTTAAACTGTTGAACCTTGCGTAGTGCCGAAAAGTTATATGCATGGAAATTGTGTCCGTAAAAGTACCACTGGGACATGGATAATCAATAACAACTCCCGTTTTCTGGGGATCGGCTGTGGGCGAGTAACAATACACAGCACCATAGCTAGCATGAACATGCATTGTTATGTACGTTGTTGAATTCAGAAAGACCAAACACACTCGTGTTACAATCATAGAACGTGACAATTTGATGACGAAACCGTTACTTGTTTCGGAACTATTAACTTGATACGTGCTTTGATAGTAGGCGTCAGGTTCGGAGTGAAACGCAAGTTCCGGGTGGGAACTTGGCGATAGTCCCATTACTGTTTCTGGTGTGATGCTAATGACATCAATCAAACTGCTTCTGTAAAACGGTAACGATCCATTAAAGGAGGACAGAAGCACATTTCCCCTGTTTCCGATCAGAACGCACGGTGTAAAAGTTTCTGAAATGTAGTTATAGAATAAGTTTTACGTTAATAATCCAATATTTGCTAGCGATAGCAATATTTCTGTCTTACCATTCCAGCTCACTGCGTGGCATTCCAAGGTCTGCTCACATAATGCGAAGCATGTTAGCGGCGAAGGAGTTGTAACTTGTTCGATAATGGTAAAATGATACGATCTGTTAGTATCGCTAAAGTAGTACACTTTACCTAAGACACATAAATAAAAATTTGAAACAATGATGTAAGCTTGAATATTCCTGCAGAGTAGGCCCATTTGAGGGAGACAGGACGCTGCTGCTGAATGGGTTTGCGAAGCGGAGGCGAATGAAAATTGTTGGACTGATTGTACCCATTCCTACACAAATTGTAGGTAGTATATTAAACAAAGCAAGCTAGTGAAACAATAGATATTGACTTGGATACGGTATTTCCCTGTACGTCGGACAACAATACATTTGCCATGCACATTTAGCAGTTTTTTAGCGCAACCTTTTTGGGTTCAAATCGAATACACTTGAAATTGAAGTCAAGTGTAAGTATACAATTTGCAATAGAATTGAAGTGGAGAGGACAATATGGGTAGCTATTGATTAATACACTGCAGAAAGGAAACCACTAGAAACAACGGAAAATTACACAGCAAAGTATAAATGTGTCTTCATCTTTATTATTTAAATACAAGACTTGTACTGAGGTAGGAAAAAGCTGAATGAAGAGTAAAATAGAGTTAAATATGACACGACAAATTCAATAGCACGAAAACGTACGATTGCGTCAAAAGCTATTTGTCACATGAGAAAAAGGAAACGTCCCGTTGATAAGAAGTTCAACTATACTAAAAGGATAAGATTCTAACCAAAGATGTTTGGTGATGTCACATTATGGCGTTCCGTAGTGTTAGTCTCATCTGGAAGGTCAAATTTTATGAGTCACAACAATGCTCAAAACCTGACGATTAGAAAGACATTGTAAAACAGATTTCTCCAGGTTTCAATCCAGCATAAGTTACTCCAGGGATTAAGATCTTTCCCACGCTGAAGAATCCTGCAACAGGAATTCTTTGCTGGCGGGTTACCGTAAACTAAGTGGTGTAAATTACGTGCTTTCTGTTTCTTTCCGGCCTCTTTTAAACTTTTAGAACAGAAAATCGCCTGAGTTCCAATTACAGATCGGATACCTCAACGCAGAACTTTAGGGGTTTTTTATGGCAATTTCCTACGTAATGAATGTACTTGGTCTTGCGTTCTATCAGCGAAGTGGAAGACTATACATAAACTGACCATTGAATAAACCAAAAATATTGCTGCAGATTGTACCACTTCCGGAGCATCTCTAGTCAACTCATGCACTGGTTTGTACTAACAAGACAAAAAACGTGCGGAGTCAAGACTAATAGTTTCAGAGTCAGGGCGAAACGGTTGCAGCAATCTGACACAAGAGCGCGTAAGTACTTCCAAGTTCGGGCACGGGAATTGAAAATTCTGCCACAGAAACATTTTTTGAACTTGTGCAATCTTTGACAAGAACTGTCACGGCGCTCTGACCTAATACTTAGCCTAGAGCTATTGTTATAACACTAGAAACAAATTGTTTTCCCATTTAAAGTGAAGCATGTGGGTTTCAAGTGAAAGCCTTTACTTTCTTCACATGGGAGAGTAAAAGTGATATGCTTAGTTGAAGTATGAAGAACGTAACGCATAACTGAACCAGCAGGATATTTTCCGTGAGCAAATCTACCTTAGTCAATGCAGTCTTCATCTGAACACATAGTACACAGAACAGATGTTACGCGAGTCATACGAAGTCTTCATTCTGGACGAATACAACTAAGGGTATCTTGAGTTAATAGAGTCCACTTCTTGTAATTCCGCTGAATACAGCACGTTAAAATTTAATATAATATCATCAGTTACATTGACATTTTTATGGAAAATAGCTTCAGCGTCATTGTTAACCACAGGTTGTATTACTTTTTAGGACATTAGGCTGTGTTGGCGACGAAAGATCAAACTGGATCAATACAACGAAATAGGTTATAACAACTCCAAGTACCTAAGATTTTTTTATATTTAGAGAGGTGAATTCTTTTTAATCAACCAAGTGGATAATACGTACCGCGGGTACTGTGGTTTTCCCAATACTATAAAATCCAGCTGCGGAGATTTTCTGAGGTGGAAATAAACTTAGGTCCATAAAGAAATGTTGAATTTCGTTTCTCAATGTTGGGTTCTGGAAACGCGGCGAATTTGCCAACGATTGTAACTCAAGCTGCAAAATGGACACCTACATGTAAATAGTATTACTACTAAAGATTTTGTAAGGTTTGGAGAATACTTCTTCCGTTGTTCGATCTCCGAAGTAGAAAAGTGTCGATAAAGCGAAAACTGCGTGGAAAATTAGGAGCAGCATGGCGTAGAAAGCTAAGTTAGCAATCAGAGAAGAACTTATCAAAAAATATTGGTATCTTATAAGTATATAGGAGTTGAACATGAGAAGAAAGACGTCGCCCGAGCTCAGGAAAAGTACTGGCCAGCCTAGACTAGTTGCAGTGTCTTTGGCGACTTGGCAAATTAAAGTGTAAGCATGGTGTAACTTCTGAATTGATGCCACGTTATTATGATGTTCTGGGCTGAGCTGTGAATTTTTCTCGACTTTCACACAGAACTGCTGCGAATCGGCGACCTAACGTAGAAATGAATTAATGATACGTACTCTGTAGTAGATGCTATAATATAAGTGCTTTCGAGAGGAAGTAATATTGCTGGTACGTACCTGCTTGAGCTGCTGACGCAGGCTTGCTAACCGTAGCTGTAATAAAAGCGATGCTAAACTGAATTCTATTGTAACCAAGGTCTCCATCATAATATCGAAGCCATTCAAGGTCACCACCAACCGAGCCAAAGCATAGTTGTGCAGAAAGCCGCTGTACCATTCGGCATAGCCCCATTGCGTGTAAAGTTGCAATGGGATCTAAGAATTATTCAAGATCTGAATTTACGCTATTGTAACGTGTACTGGATTAAAATTATGGGTTTCATTTTATCGTTGAACTTCGTAGATTATTCATTAGGTAGTTAGCATAGCCTATATATGAACGTTACGCCATATACATGCATTATTAGGCCAACGTGAAAGAACTTACTTGGAAGACTTTAGATTTTAACACTTAACACTGCAATACGTACAGTTAATGCTGTCACTGTTGCAAGTATTAGCGTCAGTCTTCCAGGTTTATCGGTGTCGATTTTGGTGCCGATTATGGAGTCTGCTTCCCGTAGCTTTTCCAAAGCTCCATTCAGGGTACGTAAGTTCAGAAGAAGGGCGTAAGGAGCTAGTACTAATCTTAACCAAAAGTAGGAAATTTCTGCAAAATAACTTGTTGACATGGAAGAAGTTCCGTTGAAGTTAAACTGCGACGCGATATTAACAAATGACATGGTGCAGTAAGAAAGCATACGAAGCAGTAACACGGAAAGGAAATAAAGAAATTGGGGATGGTACCAGTCAGCAATGCGCCACCAACCGCGGCGTGGATCCCAAATTACTGGCAATTGTCCAGTATACCTGGCGATATAAATAACTGGACGCAGAGAATTTACTAACGCCGTCAATTTCATTGTAGACCAGACGGTCTCTATAAGTAGAATGTTTATTTCACATACACACATAAAAACTTATAATACTTGGTGAGTACTCTGGTGCGTGTAGCGTACAACCCAAATCCATTTTCAGCGTGAGTCCGTTTCTTACTGAGCTGGTTTAAGCAATGATGACTTCAGAATTACTAACAGGACAGTTTTCATAAACGAAACACAGGACTTCCATCTCTTGACGAAACCATAGGTAGACGGAGTTTGACCTTTAGATTATTGATTGTAATTAGTTAAGTGAGGCTCATTTCAGAAGAGCCAGGTAATCTAACGGCTTGACCTCCAAGTTGCTAGGGCGTCGACTACCTCGCAAAATGTGAAGCAATTTCTTGAAAGAATTACTTTCATGTCAGTCAGTAGGTAGGTTGTCACCCCGACTTACATCTGTTTTGGCGGGGTGGAGCCCCTAATGTTACCGACTGTACTATGATAATTTAACTTATACAAGATTAAAATAGCAATTTATAACTTGGTTAGCCAGTCATATAATTCAACACTCAAGGATGTTGGACCGATGTTTTCGAAACAAAAACTAGATCCGAACCTTATAGGATCGGTGGAGTCCCTAATGTTACCGACTGTTCTCTGATAATATTACCTACCATCAGTGGCGTATCCAGAGTGGGGTCAGGGGTCTGGACCCCCCCCCCCCCGAAATTTTGATTTTATAATGGGGAAGATAGGGGAATGACCAAGTGTCCAAAATAATTGCATATTACCCCCCCCCCCCGGGGGAATTAAATCCTGGATACTCCACTGCCTACCATTATAGCATTAAAACAGATACTAAAGTAGTAAATTTGCTATAGCGTTACGGTTTTCTGTCAGCTAAGTCACTCTACCTAAGTAGCCGGCCAAATCCTTAAGAACTGGAATCTACGATTTCGCATTTCTGGCCGAACTTGTAGCTTTGCAGTAGCAGAAAAGGCTACCGGCTAATTCTCCGATGACTTTACACAAAACTACCTATATTTCTTGTTTTCTTTTAGCAGAAAGGATTCTATGAGAAATAAGGACAAAACGGCAAATTCTGTAATTTTGTAACTGGGCATGAAATTGTATATTACTTACATACTAATTCTAGACGAGAACATTACATAATGTGTTGGCCGACTGGTGTGAGTGGTAGCAATGTAATCGTGAGGCCGCTGGTTATAATCTCGCTGGGGTCTGGTTATTTTATATAAAGGTTCCAGGCTCCTTGGGATATAGTCCTTATTCCTCTATCCTTCCCTTATCCGAGTTTCTCCCTGGCTCAATTCCTTTCTGTCGTGCTTACATCTGTCCGGTCTGGCGTGCCAGGTAGCTCGGGGTACCGAACTGCTTGGGAGCAGGAAGGACAGGAGCGATCATAAGGGATAGCAACCGTCTGAAGGAGGAGCAAAGGAGGCGGAGTTCCAGTTTTCACTTTTTATGAAGGGGACCCCTTTAATCACAATCATTTCTTACGGAAAGTAACTCAGAAGCAGCCTTTCCAACTCGAAAAGTTCTAGTTAGTACTGTCGTTAGCACTGTTTTGCTTAGGGCAACTCAAGGAACGGTGAAATGTTTTTCTTAGATAGAATAATCGGGATATTTTATCCAAAGATACAAGCAGGTCCGGTACTTTTGCTACTGTTGTCGCTTAGCCGTTAGCCAACCAAGCTCATGGCAGTGCATTTCCGCACGCAACTGCCCCCTGACTGCTTTATTAGCTCCGTCTCCCATCGGTTTTACCTAAGCTTATGATTCACACAGGGATCTGCAATTGTCCTCCAAGATAGTGATACCTTTTCCACATATTACAATCATTTCACTTAACAGAAATATTCAGAATCCATTTGCTTCTGGATTTGAAGAGTTAAAACAGTAATATATACAAAATTTGAGAGTTCACTCCGAGAATATCGCATATATTTCACCAATCCTGGATTCACATATAATTTTAATAATTTAAATATACTTTATATATATATACATCAATAGTTTTTCCATAGCAGTAGGCCCATAATACAAACCATTTAATGAAGTACTGAATATTCCCATTTTAAAAGTACGAAGTTTCACCAGGTTGGCTATTAGCCATGACTTTAAAATCAGCTTGCCGCGAGTTCAAACTCATTTTTTTAAAAAAAATTAAGAAATACGCTGCACAAGGCAGATTACAGGCCGTTCTTGCAAATCAGTGAACGACTGTATCAACAGTTACAAAATTTCTGTACTCTGCAGAAGAGACTTGTAGGACGGGGGCGTGCCCCAAATGGCACTGGAAGTACGTTTCGCTCGCCTTATACGTTTACCGTTCTTGAACATCTCCTCCAAACGCAAAATCCGCAATAGCTCACGTGGAGGAAACACTTCATCGAAGCGTGGCTGGTGTACACTTTGTTCCTTAACTGATTGCTGCAGTTGCGCGCCTGGAATACATAAAAAATTCCAACATTAGGTGACGCTTGAATTTTTCAAAAAACTGAAAACTGTCACATCGATTACCTAGAGCCCATTCGGGTATCTTCTTCCGTGGCATTTCTTCGTTATCAGTGGAATCGCCCGAACTCAGATCTCCAATTCCGTAATCATATGAGGTATTGTGGTTTTCGTACTTTTCCCCCCGTGGCGTTATATCATAATTATCTGATGCTACAGAGACAGACATTACGTGCATGAGATAGCAATTACTGATGTTCTCTTACGCTTAATAATAAGTTCATTAAAATGATACGTAAAGTGCTAAAAAATAATGTTTACATAACTGTTAATAATTGTATAGTTGATCTATAAGTACAACGTGCCAAAACTTACTGTTGTTGGCCGCCAAAGTGACAGTCGCGTTCGTGTTGCTTTTTATAAAATTACTCATAGCTTTTTGGTACTTTTCCCGCTCCACTTTTAGTTGACTGTAAAGATAGAAAGAAATACCGCATTAAAATAAATTTCATTCGGATTTTAGTACAATAAACGACTAAATACGTAGGAAAAGCTTACTTTTGTCTAAGTTCCATCTCCTTCACGCGGGCTCGACGCTCCTCTGCTTCCCTTCGACGACGTTCAACTTCTAAGCGTCTGGCTTCAGCAAGCTGCTTGCACCTAGTAAAAAAGAAGAATTAAGGATGATTGCGTGAAAATGTTAGAAAATTACTCGAGAATCTTTTTTCCACGCTTCTCTTTCAATTTCTGCGCACTGGCAGCAGACTTCTCGGCCTTCGAAGCCAGTTTAGACTGGATCGTCTCGTTCTCACGTTGTTCTTTCGCCAGTCGAGCAGCCTGTACGCGCTGCGCCTTCTCCTCCGCAATCCTTTGTAATGGTTTAAAAAATCACATTAATAACTGGATCGTTGACTTCAGACATTTTACCGCGCAGGTACCATTTTTAAATCGAATATAACATTACTACACAAAAGAATTAATTTACGAGATAAAGCTTACCGTTTTCTCTTGTCAGCTCTTGCTCGTAGTATCCTCTTCTTCGCACAGACAGCTTCCTCTGCCTTTCCGAATAAGCGACGCATATCCTCATTGTTAGCTCGTCCTGCACTTCTGGTAATCATGTGCGTTTGGGACGAGTCATTAGACAGGAATGACGCTATTACCGTGGAGGAATTAGCGCGTGATCGAGGGGTATACTGGCAAAATCGGAAATTGAATTCAATTCCTTGTTTTACTGCCGAAATAAATAGACAATTTTATTACCTTAATGGCTGAGGGCAACTTTTTTGATGCACTGGCTTTAGACGGCAGCTGTTCGGTTGCAATTTGCTTCAAGACGACCTAAATTGAATAAACAAACTAAGGAAACTAGTGTACTTCCATTCAAGTAAAATACACAATAACAAGGAAAAAATAAAAATATATACTCAAATGAGGCTAATATTGTTAAAATTTTAAAAACGACAGTCTGAATAACATTTTTGGGAAAAACGGCTCAGAAAACGCGCCAAGTTCCCAAATGTACGGTACTTCCTACGTCCTATTGTTAACGCCACGGCAGTTACGTGAGTGGTATCCTACTACAGTACATCCTCTCGCGAATGTTCGGCGACCCATACCAGGGCTTTTACAAAGTTTATCGTTGCCCTGCGCAAAACCATTAACTTAAGGCCCCGGTATACACAATTTCCGAAATTTTTAAAAAATAAAAGATAGGGACACGCTTTGATTCTTAGAAGGTAGGTCTGCTCATGTGACTTATAACAGAAGCAAAACGAAGTCTAACAGAAACTCTGCATAGCGGTAAAGCATAATAAAATCAAACAAAACCTTGAAATTTCATACACAATATCACAAAAACTACCAAACAGATCTCTTTTTTCTCTTTATCATAAAACTTAAAAAAATCAGAGCTAGTGCACTACATTGCCCGATTTCCATTTTTCTGTATAATAAGAAAGTAGCACACATTCAGTCAAAGTTTACAAATTTATCAAACTCCTTTTTTCACAAAAACTCGATGTTGCGCACTAGTCATCACTAATAGCAACTTTACTATCGAAACAATATCTTTGACATTTTGACCGTTTTCAAATTATGGTGTCTGAAATCTTCCCATGTTATTCGCCCATAAGGGGTTTGTGTATACCGGGGCCTTAAGGTCTTTATTTCTTCAAGAGTAGTACTGTGAGCAGTTTCTCTTAAACAAAGACGCTAAATGTTAATACAAGAACAGATATTTCTTACTTTGCTGGAAAGTACAAACTTCTTCGAAGCGTTGACATTAGACGGCAGCTGTTCAGCAGTGATTTGCTTTGAGATTACCTAAATTAAATACAAGGGTAATTAATACTTCAAATCAAGGTTAACTACAAAAGCACAAGAAGTTATGAAAACTGCATTCAATCAAACCTAATTTTGTCACAGTTCGCAAAAATAATGTCTGCGTAATTTTACTTTGCTCACAGTAAAAAACTAAGTTTAAAAATAAAAACAAAAGTAAGAATTTCTATAATAAATAATACAACTAATTTGAAACTAATTAAATTTGGTAATGAAATATACACGCAACGTTGTCGAATGTAATGCGAGCCAATTTTGTCAAGCACACAATAAGTACTAAAAATTAAAAAATAGAATCTTGTTACTTTGCTGAGCAGCGATGGTTGTTCAGGTGTGACGATGCTACCCATATTGGGAACAGACTCAAGGGATTCTTCTACTAGGCGTTGTTGTTCTTGACCAGCAGATTTTTTTGGGGCTTTGGCCAGCGAGATCCTCTTCGCCCGTCTTACGCTTTTATTCGCAACGATTTGAGTCAAAGAACCACTCTAGAAATAAGGAAATAAACGCACACAGAATCAGCAAATCGTCATTTCAATTCGTATCATAATTACGTACCGTGCGTTGTAACGATTGTAGGGATTCGCGAAGACTCTTCCTCGACTTCCTACGCGACAAGTCCTCCGCGTGCTCAATCACGTCAGCTTCGGCAAAGATTTTAGCTTCCTCAGTCTCCACAATAACCTCTTGGCCAGGCTTTGGAAGTGCATTGGGTATGAAGTTGCTGTTTCCAGCTCCACGAACCTCTTCGAAGGGCTTAGGATTCGTAGACGCGGTTGGAATCTCTGGAGCGTTTTCTACGATCGGCAAAACCCAATTGACGTTCTTACGGCCTTTGCATATCACCTTAGTTCTGGATCGCACTCCTTTTCCACGTGGTTCTGGTGCTTCCTCCAGATTTACAGCGTTGCCAGCTCCTGGTGCAGACTGAAGATGTGGATTGATGTCTTCCAAAGTACTTGCTGGTACTTCGACAATGTCTTCAACTCCCGCTGTCTTGGCCGCCAGGTTTTGCTTGCAGTTCGCAGTGCATTTCGCGGTTTGGGGTTTGGCATTTTGCGTGGCAGTCGCCAGTACGCTTGATGACCGTTGGGAGCGTGTGATGCGCCGGGGCTGAGGGCATTGCAACACAGGAAAAGCTTCTTCAGCAGAGGGTAATTCTACTTTAGCAGACGAGCCACGTTCAGAGGGACCTTCTCCGGTGTTACTTTGCGTCAATGGACGACGTACGTGACAAGCACTTGCAGGATACAAGACGCTGGCAATATTACGCGTGGCTTCCTGGGAAAAGACACGAAATTTTAGTTAAGAATGAGTAGCTATGAAACAAAATAAGAAATTTAACGAATGGGTTCGATACCTATTGTAATACGAACACATACAAATTCGGTTTAAATGCAATAAGGAAGATAGTTAATAAAGTAAAATGGAACTAAGTGAAGAAGAAACACTAAACGATACCACTCTACTCCGAAATGTAGTTAGCATGGAATTGAACTGTACGGATACATTGAAACAAATACGTCCCAGAAATAAAGCTAAATGTAGCTAAATCGAATAAAAGTACAAAAATAAACTGTGACAGCTAGATGGAAACAATAGTCCAGAAAGAACAGAAATTTAACTAACATGTGAGGCTTTTCTCGACGAACGCCGCGAAGGTCCTTGAACTCGGTTCTCTTTCTCGGCATCTTCATTTGCCGCGTGGTTGCGAGACGTAGATGGAGCATTTCGGGTTAAAATAAGCTCTTTCGAGTTCATGGCAGCTTTTGTGTTTTCACACAGTTGTTGCAAGAACGCATCGTTGTCCTTCTACGCAACACATAGTAACAAAACGTTTTAGTACAGGTGTTTTCCCACTTGCAGCTAACGAAGTAACCTTTGTTGAGTTGCAGAAATCAGTAATAATCTTAAAAGCGTTATCCTGTAGGACACTGGTACGCTCCACGAAATTGTAACGATGCATATTAGGTCTTCTTGTATGGAGTTCTTACAAGGGACTCACAAAATGCTGCCAAAGTCCGCTAGTAGAGGAGGGATGGGACAGTTTACACGTGGGACAAACCGTATAAAAATCATTACTAATGAACTACGACAGGTTTGGATCTGAAAAAAATTGTACACTTAGTGAATATGACGAAGCTTTCATGAGGAAATTTTCGTCGAAAAATATTGAACCGTTTTTGAGAAAATAAATAAAAATTGAATTTTTGGCACTTTTTGTAAGAAGCGGGCCCTGATTATTTCGTTGTAGCACTCATAATGTGTACCTAAAAGTAAAATAAAAATTACTTTTATATAGCTGACAAGTTAGAGAATAACTCCTCCAAAGGTTTGTTCTAACATCGCTGTCCTTTTTTGCACGAGGTTTTAAACTCCAAAGGGATGATTTAGTACGATGTGGACTAATCCATTTGCATTGCCTTTTCTTGTTGTGAATAATCATTTTTACGAAATCGTGAGTTTCCTTGCACTGACTGGAGCTAGGATGATTCCTATATCGAAAGGGAGTATAACTGTTAAGTTTTCGTTTAGATATTTCAAGTCTATTATGTATTTAAAAAAAAGGCTACCGATTAGTTTTCTTATGGCAAAACACACGGACAAATCGCACTACACCCAAGTCCAAATTGTATCCGCGGTATCTTGTTTTGGACAGTCGGAGGAGCCTCCAGTTTTCATGGGTGTTTGGTGTTATTGTTTGTGTTTTCCAAGCGTACAATACCTCATTTGATAGCCAGGACACCAGGCCATCTAATGAGTATAGTTTTAGGCTACAATTTTGTCTCCACGTGAAGTGAAAAATAAACTACAGAAAGTGTCCACACTGTCCCATCCCTCCTCTAGCACCATAGACACTGCAGAAGTAACGTGTAACGTTAACTTGGCTATTCTCATCGAAAAAACAATTAAATTTACGTCCTCGAGCTAAATTGAAGTCAAGGTAAGATTTGTCAGGAATAGGACAAGATTACGTTTTGCAGTTGTAGAAAGTCTAACCTTAAATTGCTGCGAATCACTCGAAAACCGATTAAAATCTACTAAAAATTATTTTACAATTAGGGTAAATATTGGTCAATCTCCCTCAACACAACTGTACGTATGAGGATCGAAACGGATAACTATACTATTGGCACGAGAATAAGAAAAAAATATCGCTACGTTCTTTCCAAGCTATATCGTGTTTTTTCTTCCATGCAAGACCACGTTTCTGTTCTATGACTATACGACCTTTAGCTATTCCTTTTCTTCAAAAAACTCCACGGATTGGACAATCGTAAATAAAGTCGCACAACAAATATACGAATTCTCCGCGAAACGTGGCAACAGATAAGAAGATAGAACTGAAGTTTAGACAGAAAACCTACAGAGACGACACAGTAGGAGTTTACTACGCGTTGTAAGCAAAGTGCAAATTAGGCCGAAATGTGAATGGGGAAACCACCAGAATGAGCAGAAAAGCTATAGGACAAAATAGCATGGTTATTTTAAGCTCTTACCTAGAATTGCGGAGAATGATTAATATATATGTCCAGTTTGAGCAGAAGTGTGTAAAAACTTTATACAATCGCTTAAATCTCTGTACAGTTCGATAAAAGTTGCTGGCACTCACGCTCACATACACACACAGACAAACACTCGCTCGCCCTACGTGAATAGCGACTGAACGCGAGGGGCACCAACACGAATCAAATATATATCTAACACAAGAGACCCCAAGAAACACAGACCTTAGAAAGTTTATACGGATCTGTAAACTTTCCTCATCGTTTTTACCAAGTTGTAACGTATTTTTTTCTCCTTTCTATTTTGTTCCGTTACTCTCGTGTGCAATTCCCTTGAAACTATATATTGATATATATAGAACACACATACAACAACCAGCAGGTATTCACATTCGTATAACGAACTCTGAGCAGCAAGATGTTGAGTTTTTGGCAAAACTTGAAAACAGAGGTCAGTTAGTTAATGTTGTGAAGCCCACCCTTCGCTAATTATTCCCTTTTCTCTCTGTATAAATGTTAGAGCATGTTTCTACATTTACAGAAAAATATATTCTATAAAGAATAGAACTGCTGATTTCAAATAAAATGAAGTTGACTCATTGATAATTTAAATATCAATGAAGTGAATAAACTCTTTTTTTGTTTTATAACGGGCGTAGGCTCTCGCCTATTGCCGTGACTTTATTAACATAACTTTGGTGGTACATTGTTTTGTTAGTTGCCTTTGTACATGGGGAAGTTAGGGTATACTCAAAGTACTACCCTTTGGGTAGGGGTGAGGGTAGGTCTAGGATTGAGGATAGGAAAGAGGGAGGGAAGGATATAGTGTAAGGGTACAATGGTTGTAGGTTATCAAATTGTCAGTTACACTCACTTATTGCTTCATTAAAGAAGCTTACAATAGCTGGGAAGGCTTTTTTGGATGACAGTGCTTTTTC
>JAHZNP010000407.1:22914-63714 GCA_020615345.1 Triops cancriformis | reverse complement strand
ACTACATAAGACCGTTCTTATTCAGCAAAAATGACTGAACCTAGCTGACTGTAAGCGCTCCCTTTGCTAGGGATTAGAGGTCATAAAAGGGTCTCAGAGGCCACAAAATGCGAACACACGCACACACCGCAAGTTCAGGTCCGCAGAAACTCGCGGGAAAGTTTGCGCAGAAAATCGTGGTGTGTGCGGCCGCCTTTAGACAGGCTTGACCACTTTGAGGGGTTGTCCGCATTGACATTCTCATGAAAGCTGCCCAAAGATCAAGGAACAAGGTTAATCTCAGTGGACATGGTGTATACCAAGGGGACTTGTCCATTCGCTCATCAGTACAATCGGTTGTCCAAAATCAGTGCGCTTTCTGCAAACTTAAGAGGTGAACTGTTTCCTGGAGTGCAATGACAACCGCTTTCTGAGTATATCTTTCAGACGCTCTTTTAAAGTAAGTTCTGCTTTATAAAGTTGCACGTGATCAAAACACGTTGTATTCTAATGACAACTCCATGTAATGCAGTTTGAAGATGCCCCGGAAGCCGTCGCCCAAATCCTTGAAGCAATTGTGTTTCGATAATGTGAATCGTAACCTGCATTCCTTTTGGGAACCGTGCTCTGAATTGGCGGAAGGAAAGATGGCCAACTCCAGTGACGTGGATAAATCTCGTTCGGAAGCATACGTACGGAAAACTTGCGTAAAAAACTTTGAGTTCATTTTGGGGAAAAAAGTTGTCTAATATTTTTGTTCTCCCCCTTTATAGCTTCCACTCTCGTGAACGAGTTGGTTAATTTTCTTCAGAGTTGCAAAAGTGGACTTGACGCTTACTATAATTTGCTCATAACGTCGCACATGGAGCATCTAAAGTTGCGCGTAGGCAGATACAACTATACATCTGTGGATATCTGCGCTTCCCAACGCTGTGCGGTAACTTCGAATTTCTTGTTTTCTAATTTCACTTTTTGGAACAGGAGGATTGTACAGTTTATTGCTTGAAAATATAGAGTCGCGTGACATCGTTGGAAATCATTTCTCTCGACAAGCAGTGGTATTCTAGAGGGCCTTGGGTAGAGAACTGTTTGGCACCCCTGACAAGGGTTCGGAGGATTACTATCTGCATTAATTACCGCGGCAAAAGTGTTCTTTTCCTCGTCGGTAGGCTTTTCCCTGAATTAGAAGAACTGTACGTGAGCTGTGACGGAGGTGTCAACCTTCGAGGCTTCAAATCTCTTTTCCTACCTGAAAATGAATTGGGTATTCCCGACGAGAGATATGGTAAATGTCGTCGTTTGCGCAAACTGTCCCCAAGAGGTTTAGCGAAAAATCTTGGAGGAATTGGTATCCTACTAGACTGCCTGCCTAATTTAACGAGATTTGAATACGCAAACTCAGTCAACGAGATTTCGGACCATTACTGGTAAGGAGCAAAACTTGAAACGTTGCCTTTTACGGACGTTTGTTTTCTGTATTTTGCAGTGAAGCTCTAGAAAAACAAAAAGTGCGCAAACAGTACAGTATCGACAGTTTATCATGTCGCGACCAAGTCGGTTGCAAAGCCTCAGCCCTTTGTAATGCTATTAAGGCGTGTCCTTTGGTAAAACAAGTTGAGCTTCAAAAATGTGCCTGCCTTGGAAATGCGGATCTGCTAGCCCTCTGTCATGTGCCATATCTTCAAAAATTGACAGTCGTGGTTGGCGGGACAAGTCCGGTAACTTTTGCACAAGGGATATTACCCGTCTTAGAGTCCCATCCTGAGTTAGAAAGTTTGACGCTTTCCGGCATACCATTTGTTAATGTTCAGAAAATCGCAAGTTGCTGCAGAAACTTGCGCGAGCTTTCCCTTGCTGCACCAGTTTTCACAACAGATTTGCTTATGCGCACCACGAATCGGTTGCCTTTGGAAAAACTTAATTTGGTAGGGGATTTATCTGCTAAAGATTTAACATTCCTGTTCAGTGCTCCCGAACTCGAAACCGTCGAGCTCGAAAGTGTAGAGAATTTAACGGATTGTATTCTTTTAGTGCTTACGAAAGGGAATCGCTTGCACACGTTGCAATCTCTTTCACTCAGTAAGTGCTCACGCTTAAGTATCGAAGGAATCGCAATTCTTTTGGGAGTAGAAAGTTCTCTGAGGAGGTTTGCCTTGCTTTGCTGCAGTGGTATCACTAAAGCAGACATCATTATTTTGAAAAATATCATCAAAGAACATAATTGGGATCTAATTTCATTCTTATATTAAAATAAATAAATAAAATATTCATGTTATCGATTACTAGCCACTGCAGAATTTCTACTAGCTAAGCTCGAAATATGTTTTTACATTTCACTATCTTGTACTGGGAAGGTACCGACTATTTTACTTTCTGTTTTTTTTTCTTTTTTGTTGTTGTTGTAGGGCGCATTCCAAAGTACAGTTCTGGTTGCGCTCGCCAGGAGCGCACATGGAAAGCCGCCATTGATCGTCCTCTTGTTTATATCTACCGCTGTCGCTAGGATACCTGTTTTGATTTACGATCCACGGATGCTCTGCACAGTACTGTTGTTGATATTTAAAACTTGCTAGGATACCAGCTTTATTTTTACGATCTTACGTATGTCATTAACAACCTAATATCTAGCGGTATCCTAGCGACACTGTTAAATATCAACAATAAGTGGACAATCAATGGCAGCTTCCCACTGGCGCATCCTACGAGCGCTACCAGAACTGTATTTCGGAATGCGACCTATTGGGACTCATTAGTTACTGTATACCACCCTTCTCTTATGAACCAATACATGGAAAATTTGCATCGACGATTTTCCTTTTACCACTCAACGTTCCTAAATTTAATCTTGACAGTAAGGTTTTGTTTGATAATCCCTAGAGTCTTACGGATTTACATCTTCAAAAAGGCGTAAAGATAATTTGCAATTCTTCAAGGAGTTTGTTTGATTTTTTCCAAAACTCTGAATTTCGAAACTCAATTACTGAGGCATTTTTTTCGTGAAATATAAAACAAACATAAAAAATAAATTAAAAACAACATAATTGGGATCTAAACTTTATATAAGTTACAGCCCGAGTCTTTCAAATGTTACCGCTGTGGAAATTATACCCCTTGTGTTTCTTATAATTTCGTTTTTCGTGTGGAATTATAAACCGAGCTTGCAAACAAGAATAATTCTGTAAGTTATAAAACTCTTAGTTCAAATCATCACATTGATCTATTTATCATTGCAATTTTGTCCTCTATTAAATAGTTCAGTCAATTGCGTTTTTGTTTCTGCATTTTGGATCCGCCTAGTTGGATATTAGATCAAAACCGTTCAAACGCGCGTTCCATAACGCTCTCATCAGATATTTAAACGCCTGGAACTAGTCCTTAACTTTTGACTTGATGGGCAGATGGCGTTCTGTAACTGTGTCACCGTTAAAGTAAAATTCAGTTAAAAAGTAAGAAAGTTAAAGCTTTCTCAGTTTACTATATTGATTCAAAGAATCCCGGTGATTATTCATGCAAGTTAGACTAGGGCTAAAACATTGTCTGTGTCAAACACTTAAAAACGTTTAAAACTAAAACATGTGCAAACAGTCAGTGCATTCCTTCCATCCATTCTTCAGTCTGGTCGTCCAGTACTGTGAGCAAAACTCATCCTTCCGTCGCTTTTGATTTCATCAAGGCTTCATACGCAGCCAATTCCTTCTTCTCCTTTTTCGCGTTTCGTTCTTCATACAGAAGCCTAAGAAGAACATGAAAAATTAATTAAAAATCACCCAACCTGGAAAATTGTATATAACTTCAGCAAAAAACATTCTGAACCCCCAATAATTTTGAAATGATCTCAATCAATGTTGCCTATTACAATTAGTTCCTTCGAAATTACTCAAGTCTTACTCAAAGCGGGTGAAATACTCAAAATTTTACGATTTTTAATATTCGGTAGATCTCACAATTCACCAATTAAATGTTGTTAATAGTTTCGGAGGAAAAAAGAAAAATGAAGATTAAGTTGATTTACCTATTGCGAATGATGCGTTGGACCAAAAGTTCCGTCGTGAGCTCATTGCCCGAGTCAATTTCCTTAAATTTGCCCCGCTTTTTGGGTTCAGTGTAAGGATCCGAGCCATCCACATCTGGAGCCACTCGCGTTTTGCCGTGGCAAACCAAATCCACCTTGAAATGATCCATCAAGTCCGCCGTTACGACGTACGGAGCCCCAATCACGACTTCACTGACGTACTAAAACACAATCTTTGTAATAAAACAACACTAAACTGTCTTAAATCTTAATATACTCATCATTCCACTGCTTCGCAGACTGAACGATTGTTTAGTAAACAAATGTATTAGTTTCGTAGATAACGACTTACCCTGCACGCTAGAACGGACAAAACGCGTTCGTGCAAGTTCATAATAGGATAATTGGCCCCTTTATATTCATTCACCACCGGATCGGTATGCAAACCAACAATCAAGTAGTCGCCTTCTTGGTGAGCTTTCTCCAGAAAGTCCAAATGGCCCACGTGGAACAAATCGAAAGCTCCGGCGACGTATACAATTCGGTCTCCAAGCTAAGAACAAGCAAAAGTAATGAATAATAAATAAAAACGATTTTTTTCCTTAATATCAGTTATTAGCAATTTATATAACGTTATCTCAAAGTTTTAAAAAACCGAAAGTATTTTTTTTTTACTGTTTACTACTAGCAAAACATTGCTTTAATTTACTGTTTCTTTTTGGATTATTGGGACTAATTAAGTAATTAATAATTCCTACAATCTTACGAAGAGAAATCTTCGAAAAGGGGCAAAGATAATTTACAATTCTTCAAGGAATTTGTTAGCTTTTTTCCAAAAATTCTGAATTTCGAAAACGTAACCACGTTAGACTCTTATGTATTAATAGTTATAGAATTCTGGTAGAGATATTATCGAAAAATGTGCGACGGTCATGGAAATCGTCAACGCATTTTTTTTCTTTTTCCCATTCCGTCAATGTAAAATGAGAGAAGGGATATACAGTAGCTTTAACGTTCTTACTTTGGGTTCTTTGCCCTCGCTGAATTGAATAATGCGATGAGTGGTCGGTAAGAACTGCGAAACGCCCGTCCACGGTGATCGAGCTGTGGAATCTTGACTCATGGAATCCGAACGCGATCTTTCCACTTTGTATTCCGTTTCTCCACGCTGTTGATGGTTTTTCGTGAGCAGCAACATGCGACCCACCAAATCTGTCGTGGAAACGCCTTGCGTGCGTTGGCATTCTCTGTTCAAGACACATTAAAAAAATTAAAGGACATTTTAAATAATTCGGGTGGTGCAAAGTTAACTGACAGAATTCTATCTATAATTTCTTTTAGAAATTTGTACTGCAAATAAAACAGTACAAATCGATTTTTTTAGCTTACTGTCAAGTCTTAGAATAATTTTACGCTGGGCCTTAAAAATAAGAAATAATTTAATTAAGTTATTGGGGATTTTTGGCGACTTGGACACATTAAATGTTAAAATATTTTCGACAATTGACACTTGAAAAATACTAAAATATTCTTTACTTGTAGCGTCCAGCAGTTTTGACTATATGGTACGCGTCCACGCCATCTGCCGTCGTAGTAATATCATCTAAAATGAATAGCATGGGTTAATTCCCTAAACATAGTTTCATTCACGATTATTTCAGTAAATAGAGAAGAAAAATCCTATAAATGGATATGAAGTAGTTGCTGGGAGTGCTATTTAGGAATTTACCGCCGTGGACGCAGAAATCGCAGCCATATTTGTCTAAAGTATCCAAGGAGGTGACGTAAGGGGCGTCTTCCACCACTTCGTCCACCCATTTGATGGCTCGGACCATTTTGTAGCGTTCTTGCTCGGTAAAAACGGGTGGGCCTTTATGTTTCGTGATTTCTTCATCACTGTGAACGCCCACGACTAAATAATTCCCCATAGCTTTGGCTTGGCGTATAGAATTGGCATGACCAAAATGGACCATATCGTAACTAAGAAACAGAAACTGTATTAGTTCACAATTAGGTCTCAAAATTGTTTAGAAACATACCAACCGTCGCACCAAACTCGAGCGTCTTTCTTTTCTGCGTGCTTCTGGCTCATTTTTAGGTTGCTTTGAAACGATTAAGAACGCTGCAATTACACACAAATTACATGTATACGTCAGGAGTGTTTCGTCCGCTCTGGATAAGGAAAATATACTTCGGAAGGGGATAATTTTCTTTAAAAAAGTATGAAAGGTAGTGAGATGACCTTAGATAACGTTTGATAAATTTTCGTTGAGCTAAGGAAGTTTAGATGTTGATAAAAAGTGTTTATTTGGGTTCGAATAATTACTTCCCGCGCAAGCGTGTTGTCAAAGCGACGACGTGGCGGGATCGTTTCCCCAGCCTTTAGTATGTTTATTAGCTATGGGTGGCGCTAAAGTCGAATACGAACATTTGTCTGTGCATTCCCATTCTGCTTGGAGGCCTTCCCAAGTAGAACTTTGAACCGCGCACTTTACAATTCCAACCAATAAGCAGGTTGCTTTCAAACGCGTGCGATTGCCGACGTTATTAGCCGGCGTTATTTTCTTGGCCATTTCCCCACAAACTTTTGCCACTTTCTTTTCAATGAAAGCCAACCTCAAATGTGTATACACAATGCCTTGAACAGCGATTTAGTTTCTATGTTTGCAACGCATATTTTGTCAAATCAAACGTCAAAGCTCGGTAAATTATGAATACGAAGATGACCGTATTATTTTTTTGCGGCGATTTTACCTTTCCCAGGTCCAGTATTATAAACGGAGCATGTAGCGAAGAATTTGAATGAAACGTGACATCATATCTGGTCAGAAGGTGTTCTGAATTAAACGTGCAGGTTCATTTAAAGCTAGCAGACAAAAATCCCGATGAAAGACGCCTAAAAGAACATAAGCTTCTTCACCTGTCACAAGTTAACGTATGATACCATCATAGCTAGATATAAGGGACATTATGCCCATTCCATAATCGGTTAGTTAATGAATTGATTAAAAGTATGAAGATTTGCCCAAACCGTTTGTGTGCTGAATCTCTGTGCATACGATACATAGGGCGTGGATCTTTGTCTCTTACATCCGGGTTCAGTTGAAAAAAGGACGTTATTACTTTCCATTACACGTTTTGTGTCCAAAACAAGAAAAAGGAACCTCAAACGATGTATAGGGTATGTAAAATCTGCTTAGAAATTTTAGAGTTGGTTAACGTAAGATAAAGTGTATTATTGGCAATAACTCTTCCCTTCACCTTCAAAGTTTCATCTATACAATTTCCGGACAGTGATCAACCAATAAGTTGTACAAGCTTTGAAACGTACAAAACTTTCTTTTCCAATTCGGAGGGAAATTTCGCCATTTCGCCGGCGTAAATGGCGTATTTCCCTTTAGCTTCTTCCTTTAACACATTTTCCCATAAAAAAAGACTTAAAAAAAAGAAAACAATAGTAACTTTTGGCAAGATTCTTCGTGATTCCCGGAATCGCAGATTTCTGGGAAAGTCATTTTCTTTGAATGGATTTTGAGTCAATGGCTTTTGTTACCGTTCGGAGCTACAAATTGGAGCGTAAAATGGCATACAATTGATTGAAAAGTCCTTGACAGTGGGCAAAACTCGGGAAAAGCTCCGTTTGGGTGCTTTGGTGATGGGAATGCGTTTCGTCGACGAAACCGGATGACGACGAAGACGAACTTTCTTCTTCGGCTACTTCGTCGTCTTCGTCGTCCTCCAGAATCGTCCGTTTCAGCTTCGGTGGCGTTCCAGAGCTCATTAGCGCCAAGGTGTCAGCACAATCGTGCTCTACTTTCACACCCTCATCCTTGAATTTGAGCCAAGGAACAGGTTTCTCCACGAACAACAGCGACGTAGGCCCGGAATCTTGATTTTCACACAAAGAGCGATGGAAACTCATGAGCTCCAAGCTCCAAATTTCGCCCGGGTCCTCCTCGGGCGCCAGAGGCCGCTCGAGTTGGTCATCGCCGTCGCCAGGGGCCTCGGAACCAATCAAGTTAATCGCATCCGTGACATCGCAGCTCATTAGAGACATTTCTTCCGGTCCTTTCGTGATCATTAGGGACGAGCCTTGGAGCTCTTCGTTTAATGATTGGCTTTTGTTGGACGCCAAAGAACTTTTACCCCATGGATCGGGGGAATGAGACCCTCCTGGGGGTTGATTCTTCTTCTGCAAGGCCAATTCGTCATAACGATCTTGGAGTTGTAAGCGTTGAGAATCCAATTCGAGGAACAATTCAGCGTTTTTGGACCCGTTCCACCGATGGGCTTCGCTCAAAAAGGTGGTAGGTAAGGTTTCCGCTGTTTGCAGCTCGCTTTTCAAGTCGTGGGAGAAGATGGAAGAAGAATGGCTGTACCTAAGTCAATTTATAGGTCAAGGTAGAGTGATTCACCGCGGTTTTTTGACCAGACACAAATTTCAATTGAATTCGAATTGTTTACAAAAACAAACCACAGTGGTGAATGGCTAACGAAGGTCATAAACAGAAGGTTAGTTTGGGAAACAGAATAGACTTGTGAAAGTACTGAATGGGTGTAAGAAGGTTTTGGAAGTTTTGTTTGAGATTGTTGGGCTTACTTGGAGTGAGGGGACTCTAAGGAGGCTAATTCTTGTTCTAAACTGTTGACTCGCTGAATTCCGGAACGTAGAGCGCACAGTGTGGCCGTTAGAGCTGCATTTTCCTTTGGGAGGAGTGAAATAAAACACAAAATGGGTTAGTTTGCTTGATTTTCTAATTAGTTGAAAGGTTCAGAACGCGGATGTAGAAGAAATTGGAAAAATGTGAAAACTGCTGCAATTTTTTTTATGCAAAGAGTTTGATAGTGAAGCGTAATGGCCGAGCGACAAAGGGCCGTTAGAGGCGCCACTTGAGCTCGCCGCCATTTTGTCTGTTTTAAGGACATGTATCAATTATAAAAACTGCCGCAAATCCCACAACTCCGTACTGTGTAATTTTCTTTAAGAAATAGTACTATCCGACAGTGAAATGCAACAAATGATGGCGGTACGACACAGGCGCCTCTGACGGGCGCGTGGTGTTACTTAATCTAAGCGTTTTGAAGAATATGGATGTAAGTTTAAAAAAAATTGTCATAATTAATTGTAGCTGCTTAGGTGTTATGTTGTCATTTTACCAGTTCATACCCACCATCTTTAGAACATGATCCGGGATAAGTGTTGCCATAATGGCCCACACGACGTCATTCAAAATGGTGGCATCGGAAAATTTGAGTTTGCTCTAGTGAATGATACAGTGTGGTTGTCTTCGAATGCATTACTTTTAACACAAACTTGCAGGGACATCATTGCAGTTTCAGGTAAGCACATAGTGCTGACATTTATGATGTCTAAAGGCTGGTTTACACTAGAGTGTCAAGACGTGCTGTGTCAGAAATGTTGACAAAGCAAGCACGGCTCAACAGGCATCAGATTTAAACTGGAATACTGACATAAGCCAGGGGGCGTGTCTTTGTGAACGTTGTTATTGTTGAAAATAAACATAGAGTTCAAGACAAGAAATGTGTGCCAGCTTTAAGGTTCGGAAGGCTTGCGTTGCGTAGCAACATTAATACAATCTAGCACATGGCGCCATTTTTCAAGATGATGGAAATTGGTAATCATTGAAACTCAAAACTGTACTTTAACTAAAAATATGGTGTACTGAATTTAAATGGTTCACCACTGACACTTTGCAAGTAACATGACCATTTGCAGAGATATTTGCAGATAAAAGCTTAAAAACGTAGAGACATCTAGTGAGGAAACTTCATAGCTGGTATTAGCATTCGCCACCATATTTGGTGACTTGTGAAACTATAGATTCCTTTTTTCTGTTTAAGGACTATAAACTCCTTTCTCTTTTTTCGTGTTTGTTTAGTTAAGCGTTAACTTTTGCTAGATAGTGGGAGGGGCAATTGTAATAGGAGTTGTGGTCATGTTTTGGTTGTTTTAATTATAATTGCTGTAGCCGCTTACTTGTTTGAGAGCAGCCAGTTCGTGTTCCAAGATTTCTTGGTGGCATTGTTCCTGGAGTCGTAAAGTTTCCTGGAGTTTTAATTGGTTACGCAAGTCCTGGAATTGTTCACGCAAAACTTCCATATCTTCCATCGTCTTTTCGCTGCTGTCGCGGTTGTCCCCCTCTAGAGCAGCTGGGCATTCCAAAACGGCCGTGGAGGAATGACGTCGTTGGAGTTTGCGGTCTTGGCACAGTTGAAACCAACGATTGTGGTTTGACATGACAGGAGCGTGACCGGTGTAATGACTCGCTTGGTTATCAAGGTTAGCTTCCCTTTGTTGTTGCTCTACGCATTTTTGCAGATCTTCACACTTTTGCTCCAAAGTCTCCACTGTAGCCATTAACCTTTGAAAGGTTCAAACAAAAAGAAAAAGTTGAAAGAAACGTTATTTGAACTCCGGTGCCACTCACTGAGAACTTTTCCAATAACAGTTTCTTCTACATTAAGTGAAATCTTATTTCTTTTATCCTCCTTCTCCCCCCCCCCAAAAAAATCACTTTCTCAAAAAGTAAAGTTTTCTAAAATCTCCAAAAAATCTAGCATTTTTAGTGAAATCAGAAAATGAGTACTTCTTTTTTAAAAAAGAAATTTTTTTAACTTTGTCTAAAAATCATCTTTCTGAAACTCTACGAAAATTCATAAATAAATTCAAGAACAAGATAATTTAAGAGCAGTGTTAAGATCTGGATTTTTTTTTACTTTTTTACATATCAATTCTTAAGAAAATTCAAGAAGAGCAAGATTATTAAGATATGGAAGTTATTACGTATTTTTTTAAAAAAAAGATTCCGTGCTGAAGAAAATTCAAGAAGAGCTAGGTAATTCGATGCATTTTTCAAAAAACTCTATATTTCCAATGAAATTATAATAACAGCATTGTTTAAATGTTCATAACGCGAAAATGTAGCGAGACGTTTCGAAAGTTCACAAGAAAAAACCCAAGGCAATTACAGTTCCAAGTTGGCGCAACTTGTCAAAAGAACCACCTCGGCGTCATATCCGTTTCAAATTTGACTTACGTTTTGAATTTACGCTTGTCGTGTTGCCATTCGGTGTTTTGTTTCTGTAATTGTCGTTCCAAATCCGCCACGTTGGCTTCGAGCTGTTCGCACAAACGTAACCTGGATTCGCTACACTGCCTTAGTGCCGCATTCTGTTTTCCCAAGTACTTTGAGGTCCGCACACCGTCCATAAGACACACGTACCCCATACACACAAAATAAACAAAAACAAATGAAATAAATAAAAAAATATAATTGCAAGGAAAAGGAAAGAGCAGAAATAAAAATCCAGGTCGTTAATCAAGTCGTTACATCACCTTGAACAAAAAACTAACACCGTAAGCGCAAATTGGTCCTAAACGATGGGAAAATGTGTCTGGGTACATACTCTTAAAATAACTCGTTTCAAATATTACTTCCGGTTTTAAGTGATTTTTTTCTTTATTTATTTTTTTCTTCAGAGAGGAGAGTCTCTTGCTGAAAGATTGTAATCATACATTTAAGTTTTTAGTGACTTTTTTCCACCGTTTGCTTTAGAGAGGTGAAATTATTGTTACTGAAAAAAGTTCCGTTACGTCGGCCTTGTTCCGGGTAATTGAAATTAATGGAAGTTGAGACAAGTTTTAACCTTTGGGCGATGGGGGCTCTGTGAACATTTTTAACGGAAATGGACAATGTTAGTAACACACGACTGACCTAAAATTCTTCTGGAAAACGGATATCTTTTACCTTTAAAATTGTGCTAAATTTTTTTCTAAAATTTGTAACGTTTTTCCAGAGGAAGTTTTTTCCCACTTTTTTCGTTCACAAGAGCGTGAAACTTAAGACCAGTGGCTCGCAAATAGGGGAACAAAAAGCGTAACCGAAAAGAGTTATAATGCTTGGACGGATGTGATCCCGAGTTCACTTGGCTTTGAATTTTGTGCTCATTGGCGGAAATTGTCGGGTTGATTGATGTTTTGTGTGATTTTGTCTGCATAAAAACTTCATTTATGCCATTGCTTTAGCTATTTTATCGATATTTTCGTCTTTTGTTCGTTCTTTTTGGGCCTTGTTATCTTTCTTAGTTTTAAATTTCTCCTCTGTTGTTTTCCAATGTCAAACTTTTTGTCAGTTTTCCGTTCTTTGTCGTGATTTTTATGAATTTAAGTTTATGGTATTTACTTCCTTTTTTGGGTGGGGGGCGTACTTGCAATCTTCCTTAATTTCTGAATTGTTGTAATTTTCCAATTGTAACCTTTTTTCATTATTGTGTTCTTTTCAATGATTTTTATGAATTTATGGTTATGGAATTTTACTTTTTTAAAGTTATTTTTGCACTTGTTATAGTTTAATTTCCAGCAGTTTTTTGTCACTTAGTTTCTGCCACATTGTAAAGTTTACAGTAAAACTTTTATACTGTGGTTTCTGCTTTATTGTTGTTTTTCCAGTTTTAATAGATTTACCGATTTCCTACTTTTTTATTGTCTTATTTTATTTTGATTTAATTATTTTATGACTTTGGGTCTCATGTATTGTAAGAAAGCAAAGCACGAATTTGACGAATATGAATGCCTTTTGAAACTCAGGGACTTCTGGCACGTTGTTAAAGTGTTATGGGAAGATAAATTTGGGAAACGTGGTTTCCAAAAATATAACGTTGTGAGTGGTTTTACCTCGATTTCTTGAGAGTGATCTTGGAGATTTTGTTGAAGTTGATGAACGGTAGTTTCCAAATCGCGGTTGCGCTCTAGTAACGTTTTGCCCAACTCGGCGGCTAATTGCAGGTCTGGGAACAGTTTAACGAAAAGTTATCTTACGGGAAAATAGGAGGACAAGCTTACAACGTATTATTGCATTCTTTTTTTGTCGGATTTCTCTTGGATTTTTCCCATGTATGAATCGCTTATGAAAGTTAAGTTTTGTTCTAGTGAACTGAAATCTTCAAGATTCGAGACTACGTTTAACTAAAACTACAGTCCTTTTTCAAAAAATTAAACTTCTTTAATTTACCGTTTGCTATTAGAGAGCGTATTTTTTACTCTGTTTCCAAATATTGATAAACATTCTAAAATGAAAAATCCTAAAAAATGCGAGGAAACTAAAGCAGCCAAGTTATTTATGAGAAATTAGACAAATTAGGTCCAGATTAGATGGTTTATCATATTATAGATTATTATTATTGATTTAAGGATTGTTTTTATTTAGTACTGACCAATTATTAGTTTATTTAAAAACAATTAATAGTTAAGTAGCGAAAATCTTTATTACCATTCACACAAGATATCTAATTTTCTCGAGAAAGACTTGCATCACAGTGTAATGCAGTATATGCTAGATTGTATGAATAATGAGTAATCGGATACCGGAAGTAACGTACAAAACTCATTCCAAAATACTTTACTCCGACTATCCGTCCTGAATAGGACGTTGGAAACGATAACCGGGTCTTCAAAAATTGATTACTTTACTTTCAATTTAGATTAACCAATCTGCGGACATGTATGCACCTCCCAGTCCGTAAAATCATGAGTTTTATGTTATGTGTTATACTAACATCGTTTCTAATCATTTTGCACATAATTCTGAAATGTTTACCATCTTAAAATTGAATTACGGATGAGATGGATGAGATTGGTTGATTAGGAAAATTTAGTACACATTTCAGTACAAACAATTCACCGCCCTAGTTCATAAAAACGAGACTCGGATGTATTTCTTGGTTTCGGTATCGTTTCTAATCATTCGAGATAGTATTCTGAAAACTCACAAACAACCAAGATAGCATTCGAAGACGTTCCTGACGTTTACATTGAATCATGTTAAGATTAGGTAGTACATTTGGATCACTCTAATAGTTTTTTTTTGCGTAAGCAGAATTTAAAATTGTAAAATATAAATACAAAAAAATCAGTACTAAAATAGACAATACATAATAAAACGAAAAAAGGATAATAAATATAGAAATAAATAATAATATAGGAAATAAATCACAACCACAGAAAAATCGTAAAAAAGAATAAATTTGCCCACGATTAACGCTAATAAAAATCTAACGATCATTAACAAAATTTCCGAAAGAACACTCTCATGTCAGATTAACTGTAAATATTTAGATAATGAACTAAAAAAATACCGTATGGTTCTCGCATTAAACATTCCAATTCCACGCTGTAGTCCCAATACTCCATAGAATTTTGACCGGAATCACTTACACTGGGCTTACTCGCACTATTGTTACTATTAGTGGCCATTTTATAGTAACTTTTACAATTTTTACTGGATTTTTCTCTTTTTTCTTTCTTTTTCTCTTTTTTTTTGATCTGATCCTATGAATAAAACCTAGCACAGTTAAAAGCCAGTCAGAAAAACAGTTTAGAAAGTTGTAGCAGGAAATACACCAGAGACACAGGTGTTTGATGTGAGATTGAGTTTGGCGACTGCGTGAAGGACACGAAGGAGACGGAAAAGAAACTGGTAGCACTGGCTGGCTAACGCAATTCTATTCACCCATGCGTCGATTTTCGAGTCTTTTTGGAACAAACAACGACGCCGAAGGACGCCTGGCCTGGCCGACGTTTGCCTGCAGGGCTAATGCGATTGAGGTTATCCCACACTAGTAGTAACATTCCTTCGGTACACGTACAGTACTTAACGTTTCTTCTGGACATTAGGAAAATGGTTTGCTAGTGTGACCAAATTTTTGACCAAATCCCGTAGGGGAGATTACTCATGGTAAACGGCCTTGGGGGGGACGCCTTAAACCCTACATTATTCTTTTTTATGGTGAAGCGTCCAAAGGCGCGGATTCCCAACTTTATTATGAGTCTTAACCATGAACTCTTGGAGAATGACACTTGAATAGGATTTTTTGAAAGACGGTTTTATTTGTCGGTTTTCCCGGAACTTGTATTCTTTTCAGAGGCTTTTTGGTGTTGAATTAAAGGCTGTTGAATTTATTCAAGCTTTGAAAGAACTTGAGCCTTCAGTTTTGGTGTATTTGTATTTCTAAAATGTCCCTTAATTTAATCATCAGAAAATGATTGTGTAAGTTAGTCATTTAATTTCATTGTATCTGTAATCAAAAGAAGAAAGCCAATGAGCTTTGCTCATGCCCAATTCTCCATTTATAAAGAAGGAAAAGATATTAGTACATTTGCGAAAGTATAGAAAAACTATTAAAAAAATTATTGGATATATAAAAAAATTCTGGTATGTAGCGTATTTGTAGCGTATACGCTATAAATGCTACTTTTTGTGTCTTTTGATGGTTGATAAATTTGATGATACCTTTCAATCTTTTGACTAAGAATCGAAATTTCCTTCATATTTAGATGAAATTCAAATGTCGCTGTGTCCAAATAATACATTCAGAAATGGTTTTAGATTAAATTTAAACAAGGAAAAGACGACAATTCATTACAATATTAGCACTCAGCGCAAGTTTTTCAAGTAATGGATGGTAAACGTAGGTAACAGGGTAATTATGGAATATTTGTCGGTTAATCGTATGCCGTAAAACTAACGGCCAACTTTACCTAGTCTTCGTAGTAATTTAACCATCTGGAAGCGGAAGTATTATCGTGCTGACAATTTCCTGCCTTGTGGAATGTCTACTAATGGGGCATTTCTGCAAGTTGCGTAATTTTGAATGAAAAGTTACCACCTTTGACGCGGTACAGACAAAACACTCAACAGACATAAAGTTCTCGCCGTATTATGTTTACACTTTTGAAAATTGGAGTTTTAGAAAAAAGTCTGAAGAAAAAGATAGTAACAGGTATTAGTCATCCTTATTGCAATTATTAGTGACCCGAGAAGTTCATATTACATTCTCAATAACGAAATTCCGTTTTTGTTCCCTTCTGAATGTTACTTGGTCATATAGACTCTTAGGATGTAAATTTTACTTCAAAATATTTCATAAGTGTTTGGAAATCGTTTAGAAGGCTGTCTTTAGTAAGTTTGAGCGCAGGCAATCATTAACCAAGTTTAAATACCAGTGGAAACGTAATCTATTGTGAAGCTGTAATCGTAAAGTGAAAACATTATCATGTTGATTTAAAGAGGACAATCTTTAAAGAGTTTGGTCATTTGCTTAAATGACTGTTGTCAATTGGACCGTTATAAGTCGGTTAACCATGGTTAAATGGCCCGCAGGAACGTAAACCACGTTATTTTCATTCGGAGGATTTTAGATTTTTTGTATAGTTTCTTTTTAAATCTTTTTTTACAATATCTTTTTAAACTTGTCTAAAAAAATTTGAAAACTCTCTTTCCAACTTGCTTAAAAGGTTTTCGGCAGTCAGTTTGTAATTACTTAGTTGGTTAAGCATGATTCATTGGTGATTTACATAATTGTAAACGTATTCCTATTGTTTAAGCTAACAGCGAAAAGGCGTATCATCAATAATGACTAAATTTTGGTTCGCAAGATCCTAAATATTTCCGCAATTCCTTTAAACAATTCATTAAAGTTAATTAGACCATGGTACCCAGTTAACCATGGATAAACTCTCAGTATAAACGTATTTAATTAGCTGTGGTTAAGCTGACCGCGACAATATAGTACAAACTTGTGAAACAAAGTGTAAATAAACTTGTTAATCTTTTCAGACGTTTATTTTACCCTTAAATACAGTAATCTTACAGATAAAACCTAAATTGATATACACTTAATTTACATGTTCGCAATGTACCTTAATCACAGTTTTTACTCCTCTTCATGTTTAATTTATAATTTACAAATCCAAATTTTCTACAATATCACTTAATTACAGTTTGCCAGTTTTTAATTGCAACTTAACTTCTTTCCGCAGTAAAGAGCTCTATGAGAATATCACTACACCATGCTTGTAATTTAATCTTTCAATCAAAATCACTGTTATATTTTAAGTCAATTTTCAGAAGCAATTTAATTTCTTTCAACAATAAAGAGTTCGATAAAGAATATTTCTGTACTTTCCGTACAGTTGTTTAGAATTTAAACTTTCAGTCAAAGTCACTGTTATATTTCAAGTCAATTTTCAGAAACAATTTAATTTCTTTCAACAATAAAGAGTTCAATCAAGAATATTTCTGTACTTTCAGTACAGTTGTTTAGAATTTAAACTTTCAATCAAAACCAGTGCATTTTAAGTCCATTTTCAGTTGCAGTTTACTTCTTTCGAATTCATTTGCAACTTGATTCAGTTGCAACTCAACCGGTTAAAATTCATACTTATCTGAAGCACGAATGTTCCAGTAATGCAATTCAATAAAAACCTACCATTGATGGTCCACGCGTCCACATTTTGTTGTAAAACCATCCATTCCTCCTCGAAGTCGCTCCAGTCCGTCCGATTCATTTCACTTGTAAAGAATACTTTCCCAATCAGATCATCAAACCAGTTTCCAATCTCACAGTGTACTCCACAAATCTTTAATTCTCCCAACTATCAGATCCCAACTTTGGCTCGACTGCTAAAGTCAAACTTTGTAAGCGAATTGAACTCAGCACGTAAAGCGCCAACGAAAGTCTTTCTATCTTTCTCCCTCACTGGCAAGTCATATAGTAATCACCTTTGACCTCCTTATGGCTCTTTTTCAAATACTTCTCTGCTGGGAGAGCAGGTCACGATTTAAACAAAACCTTGCCACTTGCACTCACATGGAATACTATGCACCATAACGGGTTCTTGACACTTCCAGGACTGTTTTCCGTTCTCCGGTTTCCTTTTCAGTTTCTTTCGTTGATCTTTTTCCCCTCCTGCGGATTTTACTATTATTCCGAGTCGGAGCTATTGTTTCCTTTTTGTGTTTAAAATAAATGAGGAACGCGAGTCTCATTAGCGAAAAGATTTCACTCTCGTAAGTTTCTCCCGCCAACTTTCTCCTTAAAGTAGCCCTGGGGCAGTAATTTCGCCACAAGAATTCATCTCGTGTGTTTTATTGCACGCTGCAGAATCCCCGAGCGAAATTGGAAACGGGAATGAAAAATGCAAAAAATAATAAAAATGAATAATGTACACAGGAAGGGGCAAAAGTAGATTAACACGCGGCGAACGCACCGGTCAACTACACCAAGAGTGAATGTTGTCCTCGAGTTTTCTCTCCCTCTCACTGTCAGCTCCCTTCTCTTTAGAACGATAAAAAGCCCTTAGGGGCACAACCTGCCGAACAATTAACCGGTCACATCAACCGTCTGCTGAACGTGGTACGAATTTATCGCTATCGTAAGATGATAACGTATCTTGTCCAGAAAAAAATTCCCTTTCTCTTATTCGGCCCTTTTATTCGTTTTTTGCTTGCATGAGATTTGCTTTCAACGCTTAGAATAGTTTTTTCTTCTCTTTTCTTACGAATTCAATTGCCATTGGAAAAATATTGTTTGAAGGGTTGGAATCTTAACCAGATTCAAGAATCTCAATAAACAATATTCGATCAGAATATTCAGTTTTGAAGATTTTATTTTATTTTTAAAATAGAATAACATTGTTTCACTCATTTTTGGTCTGAAAGTTCGATTGTATAAAGTTAGAACTCGGGATTTTGAGAACATTTGGATTTTGGAAGCTTACATTCCAAATTCTGTTTATGAAAGAAATTCAACCCAAAATTTCAATCTCACATGTGAAGTTTTCAGTTAAACGGTGTTAATTCAAATATTTTGTACCAAATCTATTAATGGCAAAAAAGAGATTGCCAACACTTTTAAGTTTGCGAAATTTTGGCTTCGTGGACTTTGAGAACGATTCGCATTTAACAGTTAAACATATTATTAGACTCCTATTGTTTTTTTTCAAGAAGTGACTCGAAACTCAAGCTAAAAAGTAAAGAAAATTAACTAAATCTCGTTAATTCAAGCAATCGGTCTCGAAAGTCAAATAATTGATATAAATGGCTAAATTCAATCTCGAAACCTTATTTTTCTGTAGAATACTTCATAATCTTGAGTACAGTTAGGAATAGGAAGTTTAATTTTCACATCTTAGTATAAGATACTTGTTTCAAAATCTCAAAATTCAGGATGTTCATGAAAACACATACTGAAATTCAGTCTTTAAATTTTCTAAATTTTCCCAATGCAAGGTATTGATATTAACAAGAATTTGGATTTTAAACGTTTAAATTCTAAATTTTTAGTGCTTTGCAGTAATTATTTATGCAAAATTGTGATTTGAAAATCCCGATTATTAGTCGAAAACTGTTAATACTAAAAATTCAATCTTCGAATCCCAAATTTTCCGAATAATGTTTTGATAGTTTCAGAAATTAGAACGTAAAAGCTTAAATTATACATTTTAGCTGATTACAGTATTTTAATTTAGTGTATAGTAAAATTTTCTAAATGTAAGGTGTATTGTAGGAAAACTAGAATTTAGAAGTTTAAATCGTAAACTTCGCCTTTCTTCCCTCTTCTCAGAATTCAAGCCGTTAATACACATTATTATTTACTAAGTCTGAATCAAAGTTAAGTCTTAAAACTAGAATGGCAAATGTATTTTTTAACTATTTCATTTCTGTAGAAGAAAAAAAAGATTTTGACTAGCAGTGACGAAATGTGAGCGTGAGACATAACAAAAACTGTGCAGATTGCTGTACGAAAAAAGCGAAGAAAAAGTACAGATATCCCAGACGTTCGAAAGTTTTCACATTATTGTGATTGTATTCGAATTCTTGTTTGGGGAAAACCTCCAGATGGAGATAGGAAACCCGTAATAAAAATTATCAGCATGGCCGAGTTTGCAATGACGTCGTTAAACAATTTTTGCTGTTTCGTTGCCATTCCGTTATTGAGATTCTGATCGATCGTTCCCAGATTGTAGGAATTGCTTAAAGGGTTCGAAAATGGACGAAAAATCAGAAAAATCTCGCAGGTGCGTTGTAGGGTTAAGAGCCGGAAAGATTGTATAGCATGGGATCCTTCTAGAGAAAGGCATCGAAGCATGAAGCGGTAGTTAATTTTTGAAGAAGAAAAGTGTAGGGGCGGGACTTGTACGCAGAATATATGTACGGGAGTTAGAGGTGAAAACACCCTGCTGGTACTCACGCGTTAAGCTTTTTATGGCTTCAAAGCACTGACAGCTTGAAAAGTTGAAGAGAAAGAAGGGTAATTTTTAAGCCGGAAAGTTTGTTTTCACACTTGAAGTATCACGTTTCTTTTTTCTCAAAGAGATTGCGGTCGATCGGTTGATTCGCTTCCTTAAGACCTTTTTTTATTGTCCTCTGATTTGGGAAAGAAAAAATATAATGGGAGGCTTTGACTCGATAAAAAGTAACTTTTAACTTTCCTTTGATGAAAGATCGGAACCCAGATCAAACAAGGCACTTAGTCAAGCTTGAAGACAGCACTTCCGCCGTTTTCGCGCGCTTTTTCGCGTCCCCGGACACGTGGCTGCTGAAGAACAGTCTACGACCGAAGCCCGTATAATTTTGTAAGGATATTGTATGGCCCGCTTGCAAGGATTCACGTTACCTGAATCTTGTAAGAAGCTTAAAAGGCGACGAAGTTTGATAGTATTATATTTAATGTCATTACGAAGCTAAACGATCCAACAAAGAAAACGTAGATTTTGGGTCTCGAACCTCAATTCGCGATAAAGCGACATAAGAAATTAGACGTCATTAAACATTATGACTGTTCATGAAAAACGAAGTGATTTGACATAATTAAACCACACTGCATTTGAACTACAAGTTACCTCTAAGATTCCAAGGAAATATTAAAACTTTTAACTTTTCGATATCAGAGCTTCCGGCTGTATTTCTTAGAAAAGTAACCATACGCCATCTAGTGAGTGCAATAACAACTACGCAGGAGGAGTTGTTATTGTTGTGGGAGTTGAGCCAGTTTCTTTGTTAAGTTTCTCCTTAAACCTTGTGTAAAACCCGGTTTCAAAGTTACTTTTACGTTTCAGTATCTTTACCTTGATTTGTCAAAAACTTTCTATCCCAAAGATATAAAAAAAAAAATGCCTGTGCGAACGGAATCTTTAAGCGTGCCACTACCTGCCAATTCTCAACAACCTGGCTTGTCGAGTTCATTACTTTACAATGGCTCCCGTTTTCAGGGTCACCAGAAATCGAAAGGCAATTCTTACGACGTCGAAGTTGTCCTCCAAGTAAAATCGTACATTATTTCTCAATCAGCGTTATTTAATCGTGAGAACTTTTTTCAAGGTCATGTATAGGCAAGCGTAGTGAGATTACGCAAACCTTATTGTTGTGTCTTTTACTTTCAGCACGTTGATGAAGAAAACGCATACCTCTGCGGGTACCTGAAGATCAAAGGTTTAACGGAAGAATTTCCGACTTTGACGACGTTCTTTGATGGTGAAATCATTTCGAAACGCTACCCATTTCTCACCCGGAAGTGGGATGCTGATGAAGACGTTGACCGGAAGCATTGGGTAAGATTACTTGTGCATTCAGAAAATGTTTTTTACTGTGTGTTTACTTATACTTTAATTTCTATTTTTCTTTGAATTTTAGAGCAAATTCGCTTCGTTTCACCAATACGCCAAAACTTTTAACTCGGACACTTTCGACTACGACCTGATGAAAGACACGGATTTCGTTTTTATGCGCTGGAAAGAACATTTCCTCGTACCAGACCATACCATCAAAGATATTAACGGCGCCTCTTTCGCGGGATTTTATTATATTTGCTTCCAAAAATCCACCGCCACCATCGAAGGTTATTACTATCACCGAAGTTCCGAGTGGTACCAATCTTTAAATCTGTCCCACGTGCCGCAGCACAGCATTCAGATCTACGAATTCAGATAAAAGCAAAACTTGTAGGTAAGAGGCAGTCAGCGAAGAAGGAATGAGAAAAACAAACAAGTAAAGCTTCCAACCTTCTCCATGTTGTCCATAACTCCAAAGGAAATCAAAGCTTTATGTACTTACGTTTAAAAAAAAAATATTGGGATTGGGGGAAAGCGAGATCAGAACGATTCGAGGGGCGGTATCAGAAAAGGCTGTAGAAAAATGGAGAGAAAAAACTACTGGTATTCTTTCCTTTTTAACGTACCTGCTTTTAACACTTTTCATGAAGGATAAGAACGCTTTGTGCTCAACAGTGGGATGAAAATAAATGAAGCAACGGCGAAACTCCAAAAAAATAAGTTTTTTTTTCTTAGACAATTGTATTGCCCAGAATATTTGCCTCCAAAATAGCTATGGTACAAAAGGTACGTACAAAATGAAGAAAAAGACGGTAAACCACACGTGACGTCACACTTATTTTCTTCTTTGTCCAAAAGATCTTTTAAATATTTTTTTGGTATTTTTTACTTTTTTTGTTTTAAGAATTTTTCTCCTTGCATTCAATTTTCATGAAATGACGCAACGCCAAGAGGTCCATGAGTTAGTGTGGGGCATGGTTTGGACGCTTTTGTGTTTTTTCGATTGGGAAGACATTAAAGTCCGACCCCGGGTACGATAACTGGTCCCGGATAACGCGTACGATTTCAAATGGCATTTTAAACTGGGCGGCAGAGGTAAACGTTCGATGCCGTAGACGGTTGTGTGGTTGACGATCGTTCGACAGCATAGTTCTTGCAACGAAAGCACTGAAAGACAAATTCCATTATTATTACTATAATTAGTTTGATCTTTTATTATTATTATTGCTTTAATTATTACTGTTATCTTTAGATTACTGTTACTATTACTTCATTATTTATTTATTATCGGTACTACTATATTTATTACAGTGGAAATCGGTTATAACGAAATCGAAGGGACCGAGAACTTTTTTCGTTATAACCGAATTTCGTTATAACCGAAGCATGCAAAAAAACTTAACGTCGCAATAACCTAGAAAGTATTCTAGTTTACGCCAATACACTGGTAGTCTATTCCGTTATAAATAAAAAAGTTTGGATTTCCGTTCATTAATATTAACATTTAACAATAAATTTTCATAAAATGATTGATAGCTTTTCTTTAAAAAATCTGGATTTTTTGTACTGTCCTTTTTATTACAATGTTATTGACATATTTTCCTGTGTCGTCAAGCTTCTTTCTGCGCTTCTTCTCCGCTCTGACTTTT
The DNA here is from genome assembly GCA_020615345.1 of Triops cancriformis. Classification (NCBI taxonomy): domain Eukaryota; kingdom Metazoa; phylum Arthropoda; class Branchiopoda; order Notostraca; family Triopsidae; genus Triops; species Triops cancriformis. Next base: position 40,664 of record JAHZNP010000407.1, on the reverse strand, counting down.
CCGCCAATGCACCGGTAAGAAAGAGAACTTACTACTGATGGGACAAGGAAGACAAAAACTTGAACACTCTATAAGGTAGGGGCTCAGCTAACCCTCTAGAAGCATTTCCATCAGTTGTACGCCCTAGTGGGGGACGCTTGGTCAAAGGGTAAGAGTTGGTAAGAAGGAGAGCGGAGTTTATGCCGAGTTTTATTTTTTTTTTAATACGGAGAGGGTAACCCAAGACTTTCAAGCTGAAAAAAGTTGCTTTGTCGGTCTTCGAAGGCCGAAGATCTTTTCGTTATAACCGATATTTTGTTTCGTTATATCGGAAGGAAAACGTATGTAAAGATATAGGATTTTGTCGGGACCGACATGTTATTTCGTTATAAGCGATATTTCGTTATAACCGTTTTCGTTATAACCGTTTTCCACTGTACTATTATTACTATAATTATAGTTAGTTTTTATTACTGTTATTACTTTATTTGTAAATCATTTATTTACTATTTAATTATTATTAGTAGTACAGTAGTACTATATTTATTACTGTTATTTTTACATTCACTAGATTGTTGGAAATGAAAAGGAAAAGAAGACTATATCTACAGGTATCTTAGATCAGGGTTCTTCGAATCTTACATCAGGGTTCTATGGTCAAATTTGAGTTGCCTTTCACAGCTGTTGAAAAAAGCTTTTAAATATGAACAAAAATTGCACGTCGCAGTATTGTGGAACGGTGGAAGGATCAGCAGCCAGCCCGGATGTAAGAGATATCACTTGACAGAGATTTTAAGACACTGACGGAAGTTCTGTGTGAGGAATCGGATGTAATATACAAAAGAGGAATTCTTGGCTTTGATTGGCATGTCTCTTACATCCGGGTTCACATGTCCACTGTAATTGCCAAGGAAAATTGTTAAGAAAGTTAGGCTGTTACCTTTGTTAGCTCGCCATAAGCGTTCCATGCCATTCCGTCGGAGCGCTCGCCGCGACAATTCCGCAAAACTCTCGGCAATATTGTAATCACATAAAGGACTGACTTCGAAGAACGCCATATCGTGTCTGGCGGCGTAAGCTTCCGCTTGGGCTGGGCTCACAGCTCGTTTGAACTCGAGGTGAAGGCGGTTGCCAACTAAAACTTTAGGAACTCCAGGAGCGTGCTAAAATAATAAAAAAATTAATAATCTACTACACAATATTTCTCCCCATACCTTAATGCCCATTCACACTAGCGACCTGAACGCAGAAGTTACGATTCTGTTTTCGAAAAATCGAGCCTGTCACTCTTAGTAGTAGTGAAGTTAATTAGCGAACTGTGAACGCAATATTTTTTCAAAAAAATCCAGAAATTCTGCCTTATTTGACTGAAATACTCATCTATCATCGACGGCTATTCAAATGTCGTAGGTGTGAATAGGCTTCCCGAAATTACTATTTCAGAATTGTTTCAGTCAAATGTTGTTTACCTCTTCGACTTCGCGGAGCCACCGATCCAAACCATCGAAAGACCACTTGTTCGTGATATCATAAACCAGTAGAATCCCTTGAGCGCCGCGTGAATAGGATCGGATTATCGTACAAAATCTTCCTTGGCCGGACGTGTCCCATAATTCTAATCTCACTCGCTTGCCGTCCAGTAAAATAGTTGTCGTTTTGTGAGCTAAAACGATGTAAAAATTGGATTAATACTTTTCAAAACATGAAGTAAAATTTTCTAAAACACAATAATTTCTTTTTAAGGTAAACCAAATGCTAGGGAAATCAAATATGAAAAATGTGTCTAGAAACAAACTAAATTAATTTTAAGACTGCTTAATTCTCCCTAAAATTAACAAAAATCCCCAAAGAAGGTAACTTTGTTATTATTGTTAAATTTGATTCGTTTGTTTAAACACAACTAACAATAGAAAACAATAACGAAAGTAAATCTATCGCTTTTCCGAATTTCAAGTTTCCTTGTCTCGACTAAACTGACAGAACATTTTAACATTTTAAGTCTTTACATTTCAAGTGCTACTTTAGTTTGCGCTTAAACTAACTGGATATTACGAACTTTAAACTTCATACATAGCTGAATCACTCATTTTCAATGACACGAGTATGGGTCTACTCGCGTCATTCAAACTTTGCCTTATCTCACTATATCGCAGTATAGGCTAAACTGACAGAACATTTTAAATCTTTACATTTTAAGTCGCAGTTTAGCTTATATTTCAAAATAAGTGAATATACGAATTTTAAACTTCAAAAATAGCTGAATCACTCAATTTCAATGACTCGAGTATGGGTCTACTCGCGTCATTCAAATTCCGCGCTTTATAATGCACCTAATGGTGATTAACTAAGGGACAATGACAATAATAAATTGTAATAACTAATGATAACAAATAAGATGATAAATGAGAAATTAAGGTGGACGAAGACCTGGTCCGCTGCAGAAAACCATTTCCGAGCCTCCGTCGTCCAATCCGCTGAGAATTTCTTGTTTGCCCACGTCCGAGTCGCCGACCAGTAAAAATTTCAGCAAGTAGTCGTACTGCTTGTGGCCCGGCGGGCCAGGCGTGGGCGTGCTGGGTAGGGTGAAGGGTGAGCTTAAGGGGGAGGAGGGTGTTTGGGGCGTCCACCTGTCAAATGCCAACGGCGTTGGTGGCAGCGTTGACGTAGAAGGCAGAGGGGGCGGGGCACTGAAACTGGTAGGGGTTAATGAGCCAAAATTTAAGGGCGGTCGTCGGCGATGGGCGTAGGATCGATTGGCGGAGGAAACGGAGAAAGACGAAGGTGACGGAGACGCAGCTTCCAGCGGCTCTGGGCTAGGGAAAGGCCGGAAAAGCGAATGGGGCGTCAAAGGCACTGAAGAAGCGTCTTCGTCGTCCACTGGGACAGCGTGTGTGACGTCATCCGTCGGGTTGAGGAGTCTTCTTGAATGGGGCATGCGAGGTAAAGGCGGCCAAGCGTCGATCATGGGTTGAGCAGGTGACGTAATTAACGAATCGCCGGATTGGAGTAACCGGAGGTGATGCAAATCTTCCTGGACCACCATTCTTTTGGAGGCGTAAAATATTCAAACTCCTAGAAAATCGAAAATATTCGTTTCTGAATTCTTCAAGTGCTAGTTGAACGTTTAAAGGGTTTAAACTTTTAAATTGTTTAAACACAATTAAATCTATTTGTAAATCACTAAAGAAGAGTGCGCGATTCAGTGTAGTTTAAAATGTTAAATACTTTTTACTACAGTTATATAAAGTATTTCACATTTGTTTAGAGTACTTGTTCGAGTTATTTTTTTAGCTGATAAATGTTATTGATAGATTGTTATTTTTTAGCTGATAAATGCAGGTAAGAAAATTATTTGAAAATTCCCCAGAATTTTCAAAGAAGTCTTTTTTCCAATTTAATTGCAACAGACCATTCGGTATAAAATATTTTATATTTTCAAAGATTTGAATTGGAAAGAAAATAATTAGAATTTAAATGCTAAAGGAAAATTTTTAAGTATAAAAAATATTAAAAGTGTTTTCACGTTCACTAAGCCACGAGGTTAGCAGAAAAACTATTCTCAAGATTAAACACTATCTTTGAAAGTAATGCAACCAATTGGAGTTCGCAATTACAGATTTACCCTACTTTTCAAAATTATTTTCGAAAATGTAAGTGAAAGCAAACAATATGTGAGTTTCTGAAATCTTGAAGTGCTATTTTAACGTTATAAATATATACATTTGTAAATCACTGAGAATAAGTGCAAGATTGTGTATTTTAAAACTTTAAATAATTTTTACACAAGTGTTATACGGTATTTCAAACTTACTGAAGCAATTGTTCGATTTTTTTTAGCTGATAAATTCAGAAAAAATGTAGTTCTTTTAAAAGTTCTCTAGGTTTTTTCGCTTACATTATTTGGACAATAGACTACTCAGTAAAAATATTTACCATTTCTACAGATTCGGATTTTTAAAGAAATTTGACTGAATTAACTGAAATTGAAGTTTTAAATAAAGAATTGTACGTACAAAATATAAGTACAAGTCTTTTCGCCTTAACTAACCCACAAGCTTTGGACGAGTATTATTCTCAGGCTGAAGACTAGATTTCGAAGTAAAGCAACCAACTGGATTTCAACAATTATCGATTTGCCCTACTTTTAAAAATTATTTTCAAAAATGTAACAGAAAGTAATTAAAATCATGATCTCCATAGTTCAAGCTATTAAACTCGTCATAGCTTTCTATAAATGAGTCACCTTAATTTCTTGCAAACCACTGTTTTGGAGATAACAAAACTAATTAATGTTAAATCAATACTAAAGATAATCAAAATCGATATGAGTGAATGGAAGTGTTTTATTTTAAAAATATATACCACAATCTTCTAAAGAGTTAAATATAGTTTAATTGGATAAATAGAGTTTTAAAGTAAGGAAAGTGAAGATAAGTTTGAAGAAACGGGTTCAAAACAGAAAAGATGGAAACAAAGGGTTCAAGGGGGGAACTGGAATAAAAATTCGGGGCTCATTTTACACTTGGTAGATGAGTGGTGGGTTCAATTAAGGTTTAGCACAATAACTTGAGGTTAACTTACCTAAAGGAGTTGAATAACTAGACTTGATTGACGTAAAATGATTAAAAGTAGGTCGTGGTACACATTTAGCTCGCTTGCTTTGCCTGCTTGCAGGGGGCCTGTCAACAAAATAGTACTGATTCCAGCGCCTCGAGTGGCAGTTTGACGAAAATGGGGAAAGATTGCGCTGCGTAAAAGGCGGGCCGACGGAATTGAAGCGCTAACCGTCGCGCGCTATTTGTCGTGACTCAATTGTGGTAACTTCTCGCGCGTTTATAACGCCTTGGTGACTTCGTTACGGTATTGTTTTTTTTTCTATTGAATTGTACTTCAAGGATATTCAGGTATTGTTTTACGAATTAAAACCTTTTTTGTGCAGAATAATCGTACCGCAGTGCGTACAATATTGGCCTGACGGGCTAATGGCGGAAATTTCTTTCCAAGGCAATTACTTATTTAGTGAAGCATTTAACTCGATTTGTAGCTAATAACATTTAATGTTTATAGGTACTAGTTTCGTATAGAATGCCTATTTTTCAAATAACATTCGACCGTGCTGTCTTTGACTTAATTATTGTTGATTGCACCTAATCGTGGTATAGGGGAATCCCATTCTTAACGGCGTCAGCGATTTTGCCAAAACTAGTCAGTATTTCATTGAAGCATTTCACCAGTAAAGTTTGGCATTGCAATTTCTAGGGCACAGCGTTGAGATTTTCTTTAAAAAGGTTATAGCAAATTTGAAAAAGTGAATCAAATCTGAACTTATTTTTTGGAACAAGCAGTTTTACACATACGATCTCAAGGTACACTAAAGCACTGCTTTATTAATTCGCAGGCGAAAAGGAAATTCAAATACGTCAGTTGGTTTCAGATTTATCACCTAAATAATTTCCTGAAATTTCCTCGGTGACAATTCCAAAAGTAAATGTCGGATTTGAATTCCGTTTTCATTAAAAGAATACTTCCAGGTGGCTCTAGTCAACCTTGCGATCGAATGTCGGAAATCGCTTTTCTGCAAAAACAAAGCTGGAATTTGACTAGCTTTTTATAAGTTACCGAGCACTTTTGAAAGAAAATCTTTTCTTTTTAAAAGGAACAACGCGAATTTACGACGTTTCCTCTTAACTTATGTATTATCGCTTGCTATCGAAGAACGTTACAACGGAAACAAGGGAGCCAGAATCTCACAGCGTGTCAATGGATTTATTTAAAGAGTTGATTTTTGTACAATATTAGTTAGTTCCGTCACGAAAAGCCATAGCTGTGATGGCTTTTTGGTGTCCACAGTATTCGCGCTTAATTTCTGCCGTTTCCGTGTTCCACAATCTCGCGTTACCGTCCGAGGAAGCTAAAGAAAGTATAAATATATACAAATTAAAAAATCGTTATAAAGAGGCAAAAATAAAAATAAAATGCGACCATGAATTGGGAAAAAACGAAGTTTGACGAGAATGTTATGAATCAAACTCGAAAGAGCATAATGAATATCTCAAGACATGATTAAAACGATCATTTAACGCACGTAATATTTCACCTGTCAAAATATACTGCGAATCTGCACTGAAAGCCATATCCCACACCCAACGTTGCGTTTCGTTCTGAAAAGTCTGCGTCAAACTAAAATCCGTTGTTTTCCATAGCTTGCACGTTTGGTCTGCTGACGTCGTTGCCAATAACCTTGAAAATAAGAAAATAAATAATAAATAAACAGAAAAAACTGACAAGCAAAAGAAAACTTGACAAGAAAATAAGAAAATTAGATGTTTACTTTGCATCAGGGCTGAATTTGCACTTCAAGCCATAACGTTTATGCGCCACTAAGCGACTACGGGGTTTCAATTGCGTAGGCGGGGCTTCTTGGTCATCACCGGTAGGTTTCGGCCCGCCGATTAAGGACCATACGTAGCAATTGCCTTTATTGTTAATCGCAGCCATAAATAAACCTTGCGGGTCAATAGAAATGTCTTGAATGGAAGCTTCCGGCTCGGGAATCTTAAAAAAAAGACAAAAATTGTTAACAAACTAACGGGCCTAGTTTAGTAATTGCTTACTAATTGTTCATTATGATCCGTTCGCAGGTCCCAAATGTGAATAACGCCCGACTGGTCACCCACAATGAGTTCGCCCTGGTTTGGATGTAAAGCCACGCAATTAACCGGGGCACTCACTTGGAAAATTCGTTGGCACTGTAAATTCCGTGACCGCAAGTCCCAAATTCGGGCTGAACAATCTTCACCACCTTTAGTACAATGGGTAATAATGCATTAACTCGCAAAGGAAAACAAAATTTCAATAAAAATTTCTTAAAAAAAACAGATGCGTAAAACAGTAGAATTCAAGATGTCCAGAAATAAGTGGGACATATACACGTGATTTCTCTATGCTTTGTTGTACCAGAATGTATTGAGCAGACTGACAACACCAAAACTCCATAAAAGTAATTCTAATTTGTTTATTTAAAAAAATAAACTAGCTAAGAGCAGATGCTCACGGTATCAAAAAAGAATGAAAAAACTCGTAAAATATAAGTTTAAAAATGTATTTACCAGTGTACATCCAATGGCCATCTTCATGGAATCCAACCGCTGTGACGTTTTTGCTCACTCCTTCGTAATTGACCACTGGATTGGGATTCGTCGAACTGATTTCGTACATACGAATGTGCTGGTACCCAGCGGCGGCCAGTAACTGCCCGTCAGGCGTGATGTCTAGCGCATTCACTTGCTAACAAAGTAAATTTAATTATTAGAACATTTTTAATCTACGTAAAAAAAATCAGATATCCAATTGTTCGACACAGAATTCAATGTAAACCCTCGATTTAATGGACTAATACGTGGTCGGCCCCATTTTAAACAAAAAACCCTTAGGGTACGACCGTGATGGTAGGACTGCGCGTTTCAGCGGTTCATCATTAAAAGATTGTGCGAAGCAACGGATGATCCGTTGCTTCTGTAAATCAATGAAACTGACTTAAATCGACGATTACTGAAATATGTAGATTTTAAACTGACAGGCCATTACGTAAGACGTTAGTTCACCAGGAGAATGGTAACAGTGGGAGGGGCTTCTGCGCCCCTTCCTCTGAACCGCCAAAAATTATTAACCCAATATTAATCAGTGTTAGTGAAAAATATTCTTGAAATGAGTTACTGCCCCGTAGTTTACGTCTAATGGCGGTACAAGTCCGTAGAACTGAAGGTAATCAGGAGTATTTGGAAATTTCTTGTGATTTGTAAAATGAGAGCGGATTTTTTTCGAATCTTTTACCGAATCTGGGTGTTGCAGAGTTCGTTGACAAATTCCGCTATGCGCTTGCCATAATTTGATGGAATGATCGTAGCCACCGGTAGCTAAGACAATTTGATTATTGGCCGCACTCTCGTTGGGTGTCTGGCCCATGATTTGTTTTTATTCTTTGTTATTTTCCCTCCACTGGGCGACCGTATTTGTTATTGTTTACAAAGTTGGCAACTGGTGAACGGCGAACTGCGTTGTTATTGATTGTTGGTAGTGATTCGCGGATTGTAAATCTGAGGCAAAGTTGAGTCATTTCGCATCGCACAGTCGGGATTTTCTATCTCCGTGAGAGATAGTGATATGAACTGGTGCGAATAATTAATCTAATCTGATGCTTTGGAAAGTTGTTTGTTACGGTTTCAGTTTAGCGGATTAAGGTTCATTCTGTGAGGTGGAATTCGTGAGTTTAGCTGGGAGTTTGGTTTAGAAGAGGTTGTCTGGGAGGGAAAATAACTTGATCGCTTTTTACAGTTCGTAAATGGATCGAATATTCCTATGTGCCATTATTGTAGTTTTGGGAGCTTCTGCCAATTTTGGCGAGGCACCACCGCCCTGCGATAGGTAGACAATCTTATTTTACATACTCGGCTAGTGATTGTGACACTCATCCTCTGATAGCTCAGTTGGTAGAGCGGTGGACTGTAGTGAACAAACCTTGATATCCATAGGTCGCTGGTTCAAATCCGGCTCGGAGGAATACTTTTCCTCTTTTTTATTTTCCTTTTTTCATTTCTTTCTGAAAATTTTTTTTACTATTTATTTTCTTACTTTAAGATGTCGTATTGTACTAAAATATTTGATTAACATTCCAAAGTGGAACTTTCATTTTCCATCGTTAGTAATCATAGAAAACGGTTATTACCTATCCCACAATGGTATTAATAATTTGCCGTTTTTTTCCGAATCTTCCGCAGAATAGGGGTATTTCTGATCATTCTTTCAATTTTCATACTTATGTTCTCCACTTGTTCTCTTCTGTTCAAATTCTACTCTTTTTTTACAACAGTCTTTCTAAATTTAGGCCGTCGTTTGTCGAAAATTCGTTAATTGGTGCTTGACTAGTTATTTACTGAATCTTTTTTAAGCTGGCGTGCCGTTTAGAATTTCATCCAACTATTTTATACAATTTGTGTAGCTATTTGTGTCAAGACGTATTAGCCAATTTAAAATTTCTTCTGTTAACAGTGAAATCTACTGCCATGGCCCGTTATTGCACACAATGCAAATGTCCGGCATTTACCAAGATTCCAAGACCTTCGTGGATAAGAAACTGAAATTCGAGCCCTCTGTAATCCTCGAAAACTTTGCCATGTTAATGAGTTCTACCAACGACAATCCATCTGAAGAAGATTTACTCGAATTCCTCAACGCCAACTTTGATGACGTCGGTACCGAATTCCAGGATTGGAATCCGTCCGATTGGCATCCTAGCCCTCAATTTCTGGCCAATATCCAAGATGGCCGGTACCGGACTTGGGCAGCGGATTTGCACGATTTTTGGAAAAATCTCGGCCGGCAAATCAAACCTGAAGTGCAAACCAACCAATCGCTCTACTCTTTAATTTACGTTCCCAAGCCTTTTATTGTCCCCGGGGGACGTTTCCGCGAATTTTACTACTGGGACTCGTACTGGATCATCAAAGGGTTGTTGCATTCAGAAATGACCACGACGGTAAAAGGAATGTTGGAGAATTTCTTGTCCATGGTGGAACAATTTGGATTTGTACCCAACGGAGGACGAGTCTACTACTTACGTCGCTCCCAACCTCCGTTACTCATTCCTAGCATTTATGAGTATTTCTACCAAACTCAAGACTTAGATTTTATAAAGTAATTTCACATTCTATACTTTAATTATTTATTATTTTCAATTTATTTTCGATTTTTGTTAAATGATTCTTTATGTCTTAAGTGATTCTCTATTTCTGTTTAATGATCCTGTTTTCTGTTCAATGATTCTCTTTTTTCTGTTAAATGATTCTGTATTTCTGTTAAATGATTCTGTATTTTCGTTAAATGATTTTCTGTCTGTTAAATGATTTTCTATTTATTCTTTTCTAGGACTAATATTGATATAATGGAAAAAGAAGTGCAATTTTGGTTGCAAAACCGAACAGTGCAAGTTAATGGACATACATTAGCCCAGTACAACGTAGATGTCGCTGGACCACGCCCAGAATCTTACAAGTATTTCGTTAGATACTTTTTTTCAGCAGCATGCGTTTATTTGTAAATTTCACTCATTTATTGTTTTTGTTTCATATAAAAGGGAAGATTTTAATACAGCGCAAACTGTTGATCAAAGCAACGTTGAAAGATTGTATAAGGATATCCATTCGGGTGCAGAAACTGGATGGGATTTCTCTACTCGTTGGTGGGATTTTACCCCTGATTCGCCAGGTTGTGAATTAAATAAAATACGCTGAATTTAATATGTTAACTGAACTTGGAGGATTTTTTTATTTCCTTTATTTTACTTGTCTTTATTCTTTATTATAAATTTCCTTTATTCTTTATCATAAATTTCCTTTATTCTTTATTATTGACTTTCTTTTGTTCTTTATTATTAATTTCCTTTATTTCATTACTGATTATTATTTTGTTTTCCTTTTCGTAGGAAATGTGTCGAATGCACGAACGACAGATTTTGTACCAGTGGACTTGAATTCGTTTTTATGTCTCAATTTTAAGATTATGGCGGAATTTCATGAACGTTTGGAGAACTTTGACCAAGCTTTAAATTACGTTAAACTTTACAACCAATGGAAAACTGCCATTCATGAAGTGTTGTGGGACGAAGAAGCGGGCATTTGGCTTGATTATGATCTTCTGAATCAAGTAAAACTTTTTTTACGCCGAATTGAATTTATTCCTTCATTATCCTCCGTTAAATAAATTTTGTTGAATTTTTGTATTTAGTTTGTTTTCAGATTTAATTTGTTTTATTTGCGAATTTGACTTATTTTCTTTATGGATTTAATTTCATTTATTAGTAGTTTTACTTATTTATCTTTTAAGATTTGATTTATGGATTTAATTTGATTTATGTAGAGATTCAATTTATGTCATTATGGACCTATTCTTTGACATTTATCTTTGTATTTTTTATTTTGTTATCCAAAATTGCACTCAAGTTTTTTAAGTGTATTTATTATTAGGAACGACGCCAACATTTTTTCCCGTCAAATATGTTTCCGTTATGGGCGGAGTGTTACGATCCCTCCCAAATAGCCGTAAAGCGCGTCGTAGATTATTTGAATAGCTCGTCGGCTCTCAAGTAACGTTATTTGGCCAAGTATCTTATGTCCTGTGCTGTTTTTAACGCATTTGTTTGGTTTCGCCTTCATTAATGACTTTTGTTTGAGTAATTGGAACTGCCGAACGTTTCTCTAGCTTCGTAGGTGGCGTTCCTGCGTCCTTAACGCCATCTGGGCAGCAGTGGGACTTTCCTAACGCTTGGCCGCCATTGCAACATCTGATGGTTATGGGCTTGGAGAAAACAAGAGAGCCAGTCGCGCAGCAATTGGCGCTAGAACTAGCGCAGAAATGGGTTCTTAATAATTACGTCGCGTTCCAAGAAAGTATTCCCAACGCCATGTTCGAAAAAGTAATTGTCAGCTATTTAAACTTATTGACGCAGAGAATCTATAAATATTTGTGTAATAAAGAACTTCACGTAAGATTTCCAGTACGAAAAGTTATGGATAATGGAAATCATTGTTATTTTTAATTAATAACGGAGTCATTTCTAACTAGTACGATGCGACGATTATTGGATTGCCCGGAGGCGGGGGCGAGTATGACGTTCAGTTGGGTTTTGGTTGGACCAATGGCGTCATTTTGGATTTGCTGAATTACTATGGCGATCGTCTAACTTCTGACGGTTATACGACTGAAAGCCCTACGACGTCATTTGAGAGGGTTTTATGATAATTGACACTTTTTTGTGACTTCCGAGGAGATTTGCAGACAATCTTCCCTTTCCGAAAACTTTGCAACAGTGCAAACGAAAAGTTAATTACGTTTACTGCCATTATTTTTGCCAATTCTTAGTTGCAACGAAACTAAAACTTTATTGTTAGTAGAAGATACCTTAGCTACAGTGTGTACACCGGTTTTCGCCAGTTTTGATTTCCAGTAGGTTGAGAATTACAGAGACGTGACATATAGCTGACGAGTGGAAATGTTTTTTTCTTTTTTCTCGAAAACAAGGTATTAGATTTCGTTAGGTATCATCAAATTTCTAGTTCATTGCTTAATGAGACTGGCTACATTAATTACCGAAAAACTACCTCGTCATTGTTATCGTACCTTTCAGAGGAGCAATCGAATTCTTTTTTACTTCTAGTAAAGCAGGAGGGAAATAACACGTCAGAGATGGAGACAGATAATAAGAAAACGGTAGACGGTAGATCTACAGTTGTTTTAGATGGTTGTATTGTATTGAATATTGGATTAAGTGGTTCTATTGACTCTTGAGAATCCGCTGCAGATAACGGTGCATACGGTAAAATAAATAATATGCTATAATCATATTATAATAAATAATATGCTATAGTAGTTTAGTTGCTATCAAATTAACCAGCACTACTTTTACCTATACGTACTTGGAATGCTTTCAGCTGTTCCAGACGAAAAATGCGCTTCGGAAGCAGTAGATGTTGAAAATTTTCGTCGTATCGAATGTTCCCTAGCAAATTGGGCAAACGTTCTCTGAGAATACGCTTCTCTGTTTCGCCCGTGGTGTTGTTATTCACAATTGGTCTTGCAGCGGAATAGCTTTACTTTACAAGTTCAAGAACACAACAAAGTCTGAAAACTAGTTCTATTGACTACTTGAGAATCCGCTACAGATAGCAACACAGTTAGGAAATAATGGGCAAAGCACGATCAACTACTTACTATCACCGGAAAGAGTTACTGGAGTCAAAGGTAATGGCACTGGGATTTCGCACGATGTGTAATTAAGGCACAGAAGTGTCAAGAAATTATCGAGAGGGACAAACAAAAACATGAAGGGAAATTTTGGCTTTATCGGATTGTCAGACTAGTCTGTTCATCGAGAAAATGTGACTTTCGATCAGTCCAAAGAAATTTCGCAGCCATAGCCCTGCTTTTTAAGCTAAAGTAGCTACGGGAACAGAAATGGTAGTCTTTGTTCTAATTTGCCTGGGGAACTTGTCCTGGGCTAAAAGTAAAATTCCTTGTTAAACCCTTTAGATTCGTACGATGTCGTTAGTTTTGTAGGTTGGCCCTTACTTTCTTCAGGGTTAAAAGACAATATGGCGACTTTTTGGTCCACCTGGAACATTAAATAGAAATAAAAAAATGAGTCAAGTTGGCAATGACAGAAATATGTAAAGGTGTTTTTGATGTAACATTTCCTAACGCATTCTATTGTTTTCAGCCACTATATTAGAAGCAGTGCGTCGGGTCAAGTACCCACCACAACGGTTCATGTATGACGTCACGTTTACTATCACAACGTTTGAGACTGTCTTTTCATTCTTTATACTCTAGAAGTATTAAGACTACGGTGCACCTGAGCGTGATACAGCGGAATCGCATGCTAAATGGCGTCCACAGTTTCGCCCAAACAACTAAGTATTTACTCATCTTACTGAGCCACTGAAAAGTGTTCATTTACTGAAAACGGAACTCAAATCTGACATTTAGGTTCGTAGCTGTCACCTAGGAACTTGCAGAAAAGTATTTAGGTGATAAATCCGAAGTCAGCCGACGAATTTGAGTGCCGTTTACGAAATAACTTCGCTAAACGGTGCTTTATTGTACCCTGAGGCCTTATTGGCTAAAAGTGCTTTTTTAAGTACAAAAGTTGAAAGCATGATTCCCTTTTGCAAATGGACCAAAAACATTTAAACAAAAACTCGACGATGTGCTCCAGCTACTTATAATCTAAAACTTGACTCTTAAGATTGTTTGATAAAATACTTAGTAGTTTTGACGAAATCGCTGACGCCGTAGCGGCTACAGTGAAAGTACTCGATGTCAAATGTTGAAGGCTGGGGAAACTAATATAAATAAATGCTGACCTTCTTCAGTAAGGTTTCCACGTGGTGTTCGCGCGCATGCTCCGTGAAGACGTTATTAATTACTTGCACATAGTCACTTCCGCTGACTTTTCTATACCCTACGTAACCTATATGAAACGATAGTTAACACTAAAGAAAGAAAATCAGTTAAGAATGAATAACCTGGCGTGGTGGCATACGAGACCAGAGTATCGCTCACTTTACGTTTAATTTCGGCTGGACCTTGTGCATAAAACCCAGAATCCGTAGTCACTTGTCGATAATTTTTTGGCAAGATGTCCAACTTAGTCCCTCTAGATTGCAATATTTAACAGGAATATATACATTTTCCGAAATATTTTAGAACGGATAGAAATTTGGAGTACCTGCAAGCCTGGATGAAGAACATCTTTGGTTTCCCCGCCAACTTTTCGCAGTCGTAGCTGTTAAAATAGTCAAAAATTTCCTCGTGGCCGATTTTCTCCACGTCTTTGGTATAAATATAGTTTCCCACACATCCCTCCATATTTGGCTTATCATCGTTTATTATTCCATCACCACCGTGGCTCATAACGACTACAATGGTGGAATCGGCTTCGGCGTGAGCTTCTTTGTCGCGGAAGTCTTTCAATGCTTGCCTTGTACCCTATTGGATTGGTTTTAACGTTGTAGCAGTGATATCGAAAACACATAATTGACCATATAATTTTGGTTTACTTCAAGCGTAAGATCGACTTCGATCTCAACTTGGTATCGAAGCTTTTCGAACAGTTGTTTGAAATTAGTAACGTCTTCATTGGAACCTTCGCGGTATTCTTTTTTGCCCTTGGCAACGTCAAACTCGTAATAATTCAGGATTAAAGCCAGACCGTGCTGTCCTTTTGCATTGCATCGGTAAACCTAAGAGATCCAGACATTAATCAGTAGAATTGGTTGTAAAGAGATTGTTACCATAGAATTGTCGGCGTTTGGGATCTCGTCGCCAATTGGACGTGACCTGTCATGATATTCAAGGTACCTTACCAAGGTGTCATCTTCGAGAATTAGACGCGAGTCAGTTTCTTCTACTTCACCATCTCTGTATTCGACTTGCAATATTTCTAAACACTTTTCTTGCTGAGTTTCTTTCAAGGCCAAGAGAAAGTTTTGATAGGCGTTCCGCTCGACATACATTAACGCCATCAGCATTTCTAAGTGAGGATTGGATGCATTCTGAAAACAAGAGACGTTTATTTAATTCACAACTAAAAACGAGTTAATGTTTACATTTAGTGGTAATTAAACTGAGACGCGGCTGTAGTGACGCAGGCAGAAACCCATCGCCCCTCCCTTTGATATTTAGTCACGAAGAAAGCGGCACAAGACCTTATATATTTCACTTACGTAGGTGCGAGCATATTTTACTTAAGTTACACTTTGTAACATTTTAATTCTACATTTTATTACATTTTAATCGACATTTTTGCTACACTCTTTCAATAAGTATACCACTTTCGCTTCATGGGTACTTCTATGGGAAACTTTCGCGATGGTTTTCGCGGAAACCGTAAGATAATCCTAAAATATTCTTTCATAGTAAAGTTAAGGATCATAAAGTCTAAAACCCAGCGAAATATTTTTTTGAAAACGTTACAGGTAATTATGAGGAATGCAACAAATTTTATGAATTCTCGATGAGATATGAAAAACAATTTCAAATCTTTGTAAATCTTAGTAAATTTCGACAAGACGGCTTGACTAACGGTACATACGGTAAAATAAATAATATGCTATAATCATATTATAATAAATAATATGCTATAGTAGTTTAGTTGCTATCAAATTAACCAGCACTACTTTTACCTATACGTACTTGGAATGCTTGCAGCTGTTCCTGATGAAAAATGCGCTTCGAAAGCAGTAGACGTTGAAAATTCTCGTCGTATCGAATGTTCTCTTTCAAACTGGGCAAACGTTCGCTGTGAATACGCTTCTCTCTATTGTCCATGGTGTTGTTATTCACTATTGGTCTAGCAGCAGGATAGCGTTCACTTACAAGTTCAAGCACACAACAAAGTCTGAGAACTGTACAAGCATACTGTGCCGCTTACTCTATGATGCCGCGGCGAACTGACACCCTCAGCCGGATCAAGGTTCTTATGGCGATTTCCACTGGAACATTCGTGCGCACTGAGTTTTTTGAAACACAGCGATACAGTTGTGCTTCTCTGTGCTTCAAAAACTTCAGGTTATCAAAGACCGTTATCGCTGTGTTTCAAAAAGTCAGTGCACACCAGTGTTCCCAACGGAAATCACCATTAGAACAAGGTTATTCATTGGAGAACTTCGTGTTTGAATTTGCCGAGCGCTGACGTCACACGGAGCAGGGCCAATCAGCGGCTCGTGCCAAAGGCATGGTGCTCGAAATGAAAACAAAGTTATAGCGCATTCAGTTGGTCAACCCGGTGCTCCACTTTTGGCACTGAGTGCCAGTTGTTGTCTTCTAAATGGGAGTGCAGTCGCACTGTGGATTATCAATTGGGAAAGTGCACACTGGCCAGTGCGATGCAGGGCAACTTTTAATGCACTCTCCTTTTCGGCAGTGTTGGTCTCGAGGTGCTGTTAGTTAAAGGCGCCCAATTTGAGTTGATGGACAGAGACAGTTTTTTTTTCTTTTGCAGGATATACTATGTTAGGATTTCAGTAGTGGAAGTAACAAGGGTGAAATAACTGAAATAATATTTACGTTTCCAAAGTTACTACAGTAAAATTACCAAATATAACAAAATTCCAAAGCACTTACTAATTACTACCGAATATTTTTATTCGGTGGGTTTATATTGTCACGCTAGCAAAAAGCACTGTGCTAAAAATAGCACAGGAAGGGGCCCCTCTCCTTTCTTTTTGTACAGTTGGCCATCGCAGCATCGCTATCCTGAACTGTGTCACGTTGCACCTGTTCAGGTTAGCGACTGCCGATGTTATATAAGGGGGTACGCAGTAAAGAACGGGGTGCAGAGTTGGAAAAGAGAGGCTTCACGAATGGAAGACGTTGAGTCGGACGTTGTGTGTACGAAGTTCAATAAATTACTGTGAAATTGGAGAATGTGCGAATTATTCACTTAACAATATTATAAATTTATACATCAAAATCTTAAGATGATTTCTTTTCACAACTACTTTCGTTTTCAGTGGGAAATTGCCTTTCCTGAAATACACTGTATTTTCTGGAGTTTTAATCTATATAAGTTGCTCGTGCACATGGATTTATGCATATATTGTACAGAATGAACTTTCTGTTATTTCGGTTTATGCCAATTCCTTACGTCGGCTGTCCCCCTTTCTTCTTACCCGAATGTGGTATAACCACAATCACATGGACAGGCCTATGAAAAAGGCATTTTGCAAATCTAATTTAAATTACCCTTCATCGTAATTACAGAAAAGTTGCATGCCATTTTTAGTGTACATTTTAGTCAATTGTGGAGTATTTATATCGAAAATTAGAGGCCTGTTTTTTGGCATTCCAAGAAGTTTATTTTCATTGAAGTAATTAGTGCCACGGAATATTGTATGCTATAAGATGCAGGATAACATCCTGGTCTTATTGCAGTCGTTACCAAGACGAGCAAATATGGAAATTTTTTGTTTTCTTCTAATGCATATTCTTTGTAATTGCAATATAATACAAATATTCTGGAAGTACTATTTAAAAGAAACTCCCTTTATTAACTTGGAACCAAAAGTGTTTGACTGTATTCATGGGGAAGGACTGATACAAAAAGAAACTTGTAGGATTGGGAAATAAATAAAATGCTAACAAAACAATTAGAACTTGTGTATCCAAACGCAGCCACGTTTGACGTTCCGAAACGCATCTTTTTCTAGCTAGAAGGA